>MU107419.1:35559-52900 GCA_012274485.2 Sinapis alba
TAATATATATATATATATATATATATATATATATATATATATATATATATATATATATATATATATATATATATATATATATATATATATATATTTTTTTTGAAATAACTAAAAATATATATATTGACAAAATAATATATATATATATATATAAATAACAAAAAAAAGATGGTATGAGGAAGAGTTTAGGACTTTTTTGGTGAAAATATCAAATATTTAAGATATGGAAATTGAAATATTCTCAAATATTTTGTTCCTATATTTTCAGAACAGATAAACCTTATCTGTAGAATATGTATTCTACTATATGTAGAATACAATAAATATGTTAGAACTCAATTTTCTACGGATTTTAGATTTAAAGTAATGTGTAGATTCTAATTTCTACAGGTTTTAAATTTATAGTAATGTGTAGATTCTGATTTCTACAGATTTTAGAATGATATGTAAAGCGTGGAATGTGCATTCCAAAAATTTTTAGATTATCATTATTTTCGTAGAACCCATATTCTAAAATAGTAGATTCAATGAAAAATGTAGATTGCAGTTTCTACTAATCGGAATATGAATTCTACTTTTTGTAGAACGAAATTTGAAATTATGATTTTAACATTTTTAGAACTAAAAAAAAATATCACTAAGTTGACATTGGTATTTCATGAGTAGTTACTATTTTTAAATTTTTTTTTAGTTTGTAAAACTATTTATTTGATTTATTTTCAAAAATACTAAGAAGCATTATAAGTAAAAATGGTGCAAAATAGAATTTAGCCTAATGAAATAATATACCTATTTTTTTGCATAAAAAAACATTTTTCCCTTTTTTTCTACTATGTAACTGCTAATCGTGTGTTGGCTTTTATGCTTGTATAACTACGTGGCTGGACCAAACCAAACTTCAAACTTTTTAAAGTGGGATAGATGAGAAATAATATACATAATCTGGCAAATTTTTGATTATCCCATCGCTACAGCTATAAATGAAATGTATGTGCATAACTAATATTAACCATGTACGTACATATATATATACATTTAGGGAGTGATTGGTTTCTCTGCTACCACCCGCGAACGTAACGGTTACTAACGTTTTGTAACAATTACAAAAATGTTACAAATCTCTTTAAACCGTTCCAAACCTCATAAAATCAAAAGTTAGTTCCTGCTAACGTTTATGGTTGCGGTTGGTAAATAAATATATTTTTTCAAAAAACAATGTTTAATTTAAAAAAAAAAATATTCACTATAATTTAAATTCACTAACAATATCATTTTTATTTTATAAAAACTTTTAACCCAAACTATTCACTATAATTTTAAAGTTTAATATATATATAGACATAATATAAAATATAAAAAAATAAATATATAAATGAAATTATAACATTCATATAAACTAAAAAAATAAAAATAAATGTAATATTGTTATTAATTATATTAGACTATTAATTATTATATTTTATTATATTATTATGTTTTTGATATTTTAATAATGTTATAATATTGGTAATTTATAATAATCTTTATAGTGTCCCTTTTCTAAATCATCTTTTTAGTTTTATCAAAACTATTACATAGAATTTTGTGGCGTCATTAAATCCATCCATTAGTGCATTCCATATTTGCCAAGCTTGAGAGCATTTCACAACCATCAAGTTTAGCTTCACCTTGATCCACTTCGGTCATCTTTTGATCAGGCTAAGAATGTTATACAGCCAACAATATGATTTCATCATATCTATCCTTATTCTCTTTGTTTTGTTCTTATTATCATTAGCATTTTAATTGTGTGTGCATTTGTTTCAGGTTACCAAGTCGTAACTAGTCTCTTTGTTTTGTTCTTATTATCATTAGCATTTTAATTGTGTGTGCATTTGTTTCAGGTTACCAAGTCGTAACTAGTCTCTCTCGCCCACTTGATCATGTTTGTGGTCAATCAGATCGGAACCTCAATCACCCATCTGAGTATCCTTCTTCTGTACCCGTAAGAGGTGTTCTTAGCCGGCAAGTAAAGTGATGATCATTTACTTGTGGGTTTCACTTTCCATTTTTTCGTTTGTGGGTTTCAGTCGTTACTTTTGGGTTAGATCAGTTCGTGCACTAAAATGGATTTAAAGGCCTATATTCAATAGTTAGTGTGAATTCGCTCATCCTAACTATATAACTAAATGTTAATATTTTAATATTTTAGAGAGACTTATAATGATATCTATGATTGGTGATGCTCTTAAAAACTAGAAAGCGATTATTAGTTTCATATGTTGTAGCTTGAAAAAGGTAGCATATATAAATGTTACTGAATAATTTTGGTGAATGAAGATTAATAACTGCAGTATTAGAGGATGTATCTAACCAGGGGGGGGAGGCAACATATGCCAAGTGGGGTCAGCTGACCCCACTATTTTAAAAATTTTGTTTATTTTTGTTTAAGAAATTCTTTTTTAACCCTAATTAAAAAATATTTTGAGCCAAATTTTTTTTTTGATACCAGTATAAAAAGATTCTGGCTCCGCCGGTGTATCTAACTTTCAAACTAGACTCGAAAATGCAATTTTTTCGAACTTCATGTCGTGTCGTGTCACACAATAAAACTGCTCTAAATACACTTTGGGTGTCAACATATATACCGAACACATTTTTGATAACCAACTGAGTTTAATGTTGAATTATATAGCTGCAAAGTGAGACCCACGCACGATTACATATAAGAAATTTAAAACCATATATAATAGAGAAGTTTATTTGCATGTCTACAGTACAGTACAATACGGAACAAACAAAACCCGTGGTACATAGTTTCCTAGAGGAAAAGAATAACTAAAGATAGGAATGTTCTCAAAACCCATCTCATTTATTTCTACTAGTATCTCTTTATTTATTGTGTTCGGGAAATGAGAGATTCTTTTTTTTTTCTTTCCCAAACATGGGCACCTAAGCCGGCGGAACACAGATATATCCCCGGAAACTACAATCCAACACAAGAAAACTGATACACCCATCCTATAGAAACCGAACAAGATTGAGACATTAGAAACCGCAAAAATCATAACCATCCCTTGAAACTAAACCCCAATAGGAACAACGGGGAGCAAGAACCCAAACACCCAGGTACATACCAGCATCGAAATATAAAAACAAAACCTAATACTTCTTCAAATACCCAGAACCAAACACTCAATAGATACAAGAGCAATGACTTAAAAAACTATGACTAGCCGGAGAACTTGCAATGAATTAAGCACAAGAACACGCAACGTAGAAGACTTCTTCGTGAAGAGTAGAGACCTCAGGTGAACATGAACACTCGAACCACAACGATCTCATCTAAACCACAAATTCACGATGATAACCAACGAACCACTATGCCTATACCAAGGCAGAAACCAGGAAACACAACAAACGAAGGAATACTCAACTCAAACGCACCTTCATCTAGACCCTTTCGCACCTCAGCCTCATTATATTGTTTCATAAAAGGAAGCCACCGAGAGCAAACAGAGAGCAAAGGAAGACCATGGAGAACACTTATTAAAAGGGCAAGAGGAGGCCACTTCGAAACTAAGAGATGAGAAGGTAACCTTGAACCAACTTCATCACACAAGCCAAAACCATCACCAGCTCAACACACACCACCACGTCACTGCTACACCGTTGCTAAATCAGAGACAAACTAAGCCACACTCTCAAAACCCAGAGATAAGAACCGGAATCAACCCCTTTCAAACTGTCACAAAACCCACTCGAAACAGGCTGAAGACACAGCCATTACAAAAAAGGAGAGCCACCAAAGCTTGAAACTTTACCTTGATTGGAGTCTCAGACGAAGGCCGGAGAAAGGTGCAAACATATACACCACCGACACACCCTTCCACACTTCCAAATCACCCAAAAGTTTCATGGATTTCGAACGAGAGAGAGAGGTTGAACTACTAATTGTTGTGTCGCTTCATTCGGGAAATGAGAGATTCATGTTGAATCCTTTTTAAAAAAATTAATAGCCGTCATACAATTTTCTGTATTAGAAAAGAAGTGTATTGTAGATGTTTAACTTGGATATTTTGAAGTAGGTAATCAATTAAATCTGTTTCGTCATTTTAATTAAGTCAAGAAGTAATGACTCAGTTTGACATGAAAGTCGTGTTAGATCGTCTGCATTGCAAAAATGTGAGTTAAGCTAAGATGCAAATAATTTAGTCGTTGTGGACCTGTGGTTTAGTAGTTTCTATTTTGAATGTACGCACGCTTGAATATACGTTACTAATTATGGAGTGCTAGTAATAGTGTATATGTAGTTGTAATACACAAGAAAATGTCAGACACAGTTCTTTAAAGAATCTCCAGCACCCTGAAAGAAGAAGGAAGAAAGCACCAAGTCCGCAATAAAGTATCCGACAAGAAACAAAACAACTGCAGAAGTTGTAGTTTCTCCAACATCTTTAGCACTTCTCGTAGTAGTTACTCCCCAAGAACAGCTATTTACCGATATTATATCTCCAAACACGTGAGATTTAGTCATGGCATTCACAATGTATGTGATGACTCTTGGTGTGATCGATAATCAACTGGGTCGGCTCCCAAGAGACCGAGCGTATCAGTTTGCTCCGAGACTTGCGTTGTCCTTAGCTCAGTGTCAAACAACTAACAGTTGCAAATAGGATGGTAACTTTTTCTCACACCAAAAAACAAAAGCGAAGAGAAATTGGGCCGTAAAGCCCAATATGTTTTAAAACTAAAGCGTCGGCTAAAGTCATCTAAGTCTGGCCTATTTGCATATAACACATATAAAGCATATGAATGAATACGTATGTAAACCAATTTCGAAAGGAATATATTAGCTGTGAAAAGAGAAATTTAGGTGGGCATGTGAAAGTGAGTGTGTTGTAACCTTTGCGGAGACAACAACGTTATCTTTTTCTTCAGCCGGTCTGTTCTTTAAAGGCACTCTTTCTGTATAATATACGCCTCTCTACGTTTTATGTATTCACTATTTACCCTACTCTACACTACATTAATTATATAATGTGATGCATGTGCATGGTATGGGCAGATGGGGCCCGCGGGCTGAAGAAGGCCCATAAAGTTAAGGGAAGAGGGGGACCACGCGGCAGGGGCTAGCCAGTTCTACAAGTGGAGTGGATATTAAAAGCATGATTAACCCCGGATTCTTAACTTAAGGTTTTTAGCGTAATTTAAAAACCCACGTTAAGAACCCGGGATTAATCATGGTCTAAGAAGTATGAAAGTAGGAATGCGTTCGAATCTCGTGATATCGCACTGTTTCTACTATTGGCATTGCAGTCTTGCTTTCATCTAGGGTTTCAGAACTAGACTTCTCCTTTCTTCTCTTTTTTCTCCACTTTACTTTTCTCACCTACACCACTTATGTTCCCTTGGCTTCTATTTTAAAACATCTTATGTGTAATATCGTATAAAGCTAGTTAAGGAGTAAAAAGAAAACTGAAGTATCTCTTTTGTACTAAAATGATTTACTTTTTAACATTTTCATCAAATATGTATATTTAAAATTTTGAGGTCAACTTTTTCAAGTTTTGTGCTTGTTACAGTATAAGAAACACGGATAAAGTTTTATATCTTGACTTTAGCAAGAAGCTTTGAGTCACTTCCTTCCTTTATTTAACAAGACAAAAAGCCATTCGTGGCGGAAAGAGCATAATTATCACTTATCTTCTTTTTTTTTTTTTTTTTTTTTTGCTAAATAGTAAATATCATTGTAAATGAACGTTTGAGCTTACAATTCGTTGTTACACAAGTTGTTCAACCTCTATGCTTGATTACACGACAAAAGAAGTTTTAAACCATGTAATCAAATAACAATCGACACTGAAACCGTTCTGCTTTGAAGCGAACAGGATAGCAGAAATCGATACAAACTTGAAAAGTCGGATGAAAGATCGAAGCGAAGTAGGTAAGAACGGAGAGACCCGAAGATCAAAGCTCAATGAAAAACGACGCTAGCGAGAAGTTGTTTCATCCGATTGCTTGCACAATTACCTTCCAAAGAGAAACAAAGACATGCCCGCTCAAGGACCGCCCTCAGAGTCCGGGCTGGGCAAGCTCTGAACCTTATTCCAACAAAGACATGACAACAGTAACCATAAGTGCTTAATAGCGCTCAACTCACCTAACCGCACTCGTCCTCTATGGCGGTTTAGGGTAAGGGTGCATTATCACTTATCTTTAAGATAAACCAACTGATGGTCACAGAAGAAAGTGGAACCTTAAATCTTATGTTAAGTTTAACAAAATTTGCATTTATTTGATTCTTCTAGTTAGTTATATCATACGGGTTGAGCTTTATCATGTATCTATCTCCATCTTGTTATACTAATTATAATGAGAATATATAAGCTAGCTTCAGTGCCAATATGGATCCATCAGTACTGAATTCGATCTCAGTATTCAGATGGTATATTCTTAACTGAAAGATTCTAGCCTAAACTAATTTTTAGATCTCGCTTATCGTCGCAATCATGTAGAGGACGATAAGACAAAAGTGTATCCATCAAAAAAATTAGTGGACTACTATATTACATGATTCAAATTAAGAAGAAAAGAACTCCCCTTGTTTAATATTTTATAGCGACAAAAACTTTAATGTTGGGTAATATATGTATATATATATACATTTATTTTGAAAATATTCTTTGTTGGCTAAGATTTTTGGTGGGATCAAACCCTCTAATTTCACTTACAACATAGATTCTAGATGTGTACGTTCGTATTTATCTAAAGTCGTGTAATACATGTATTCAAGCGGTTGTGTATGTAATGTGCTGTATTCGGATGTATATATATCAATAACACCGTAATATTCAAATCATAAACACAGAACAATAAACAAATTATGCCGAATGAAAGATATTATTTCAAAGAAAATATTTAGTTTAGTTATAAAATAAAATTGTAATTTTAGTTGATTAGCTCTATAACAATGGTGGAAACCAAGTTGTTGGAAATTTAGCAAGATTGCTAAAGAAATGTAACTAATCAAGAATTACGGATCGCTCCACCAATTTTACTATGATGTGGATTACCATTTACAACTATATAAAACCAAAATATATATTACGTCTTAGAGGAAAATATACCCTATAAATTATTTGAGAAGTAATTTGTATAAATATCATCACCATAATCATTCTAAAAAAGTGGTGACATGATATATTAAATATGATGAGATGTATCTTATATAATTATGACACGGCTTAACATAATTAAAATAACAAAGTTCAATTATAAAAATTCAAATATAAATTCATAAATATATGGTAATTACAAAATTATAAACAAAATAATCTTAATATTAACTAAACTTTATTAGAAACTTATATATTAAACAAATTAATTATAATAAATAAAATATTCATTTATTTTATTAGTATTTATATATTTTCAATGTTTCTAATAAAAAATCTTTCATATACGGTAAAATTGTAAGAAGATATTTTATTTTTATACTTATATTTTTATGATTAAATTGTTTTATGTACTGTTAATATTTTTGATTTTTTAATAAAATATAAAATATACATGATATTATAATTAAGACATAAAATACCCAAATATAAATTGTCACGTGTAAATAAAAAGTTCTTTACATTAAAGAATTTATAATATATTAAAATATGCAAATAGTTTTTTAAAAATAATACGTACTTCATACTTTCAAAAGTTATCTATTTTTACAAAAGTATATTTCAAAATATAATATTGCTTTTAGAAAATTGTGTCATTACCATATTATTTATAAATAATATGATATTACTTTTTAAAAGTTATTCATGATATTAATATGATCAAATTATTATTATTATTATTATTATTATTATTATATATATATATTCACAAGATTTTAAGACATTTTAATACTTTTTAAATTATCATATCAAAAGTAAAAAAGTATTTAAATATTTATATTTTTTGTGAGATAGTTAAATAAGTAAAGCTATATTAAATTTATTACTCAGTGTAAGGATGAGTTTAATCAAATTTCTAAATTGAGAGTATTTAAAGTTTATTATTCAATTTCTAAATTAAATGTATTCAAAGTTTAGTTTCGATAAAACAAGTTAATTGAATGATTACCATTCGATTCATTAAGTTTAATATTTCCTCCGTTTCGATTTAATTATCGTTGTAGGGAAAATTTTTGTTTCAAAATAAATATCATTCTAGAGTTTCATTGCAAAATTTATTAATAAGATTCTTCGTTTTATTTTTCTATTGATTGAAATATAGTTAGATGTATAGGTAATTGTGTTTTATTTTGGAAATCTACAAAATCATATGTTTTCTTAATATATGTGCATAAACCTAGAATGACAAGTAAAATGAAACTGAGGGAGTATATATTTTATAAGTTAATTTTTTTTACTAAAAACAGCAAAACTAAAATTGATTAAATTTATTTTTAGAAAGAAATAAAATAGTATACAAATTATTATTATAGAAAATAGAAAATAATTTTATTAAATTAATCTAATTTACATACTAACAAATTAGTCAATTAAACTAAAAAATTACAAATGTTTTTTATACATTTTAAAATTAATACTTAAAATTAAATATAACAAAATGTTTTTATTAAAGTATTATTAAAAATATTATTTTTATGTAAGGTGCATGAAACCATCTAGTATAATAGTATATGCTAAACCAAAAAAAAAAAATCGTCTCTAAACCAATCTCTTTTATCGCCCTACTGATTTTATGCTCATAAGCCGTAAATAACACCACAGTAACATGTTTTTGTCATTAATACTTGCTACCTAACCCTAACAAAAAAAACATGTATATACTAGCTAGCAGGATAATGATTGACTTCTAGTTTTAACTTTCAAGAGTGAGAGGTAGGGAGCTGAAGCGAAAGGTAAGCACACGGCTCGAGAATGAAAGACAAAACATAATAATTGAGATTTCTCTTCTTCTATAATTTCCCCAAACAAGTCATGCTCTCCTCACTCTAGCTCTAATTGCCTACGTGTGTGTTGACAAATCATAGTAAGATCATGTGATCATGTTCCAACAATCATTTATAGTTTAACCGTTAAACACCCCCTATATGCTAAATCATTAGCAATAAATATGTTTAACACTGATCATTTCATAGCACATGTTAAAGAACCCCAGAGCATGCAATATAATAATGTATAGACCAAGATTTACCCTCCGACTACCGTAGAAAGAACACTTGTGAAAGTTCTTTTTGGTTTAAAAAATGTATTCTTAATGCTCAAAAATTATTGATTTCCACTCCCTAATACAAACTGTCATGTCTAACACAGGGGAGGAGGCAATTGTTTTTATTTAAGAAAAATTGTAAAATATTTATTTTTATATTAATCTCACTAGAAATAAAAATTTATCCGCACTAATTTTTTTTGACCCAGCACAAAATATGTTTGGCTCTGCCAACACGAGTACAACACTGAAATGTATTTTTTTTTGTTTTTAAATATATGATGTTTAAAAGATCTTTTATGTTTAAATATATAATTTTTTTACCAATAATATTTTATAATACATTTTATAATCCATTAAATAAATTTTAATTTATATTATATTGATACTTTTAAGTAAAAAAATAATATACTTAATAGTTGTGGAATCGAGAAAAAATATAGATTTGTCGTTTTTTTACAGTAACTTAGTAATATTATTTATTTACCCGGTGCGAGATATCATATTGTTCGAGAAACCCTAGATGCTGTCGGAGTAAAAGATCGTCAACAAGGGCGTTCTAGTGCGTTGTAGATTCTTATCCAAAGAACATATAGAGAAGGATTTATTCAATCACATAGTTTTGGCTCCTAGAATATGGTGCTCTACCTCGTCTCTGGTACTGCATGGTTCCGCTCTGCAAGAACTCCGAATCATTCTCTTGAAGCTCATACTTTTTTTCATAAATCTATTAAATATTTTGGAACAAAAAGATTAGACTCCTAGGGTCCAGAAAATCATTAGGAATAGTCATCATTAATTTAAACAATACAATATGTAGTACATTCTCATTGCCTAAGATTCTACTTTATAGGACAGCAATTACAAAATAAATTAAACAAAATAAATTATATATGGAATATACTATAAACTAAAAACTAAAATAGAATGCATGCTGATGTTAAACATGAAAAACTACAGTACTATTTTAAGCTAGTTTTCACACACAAAATGCTTGTCTTCTTTATTTTAACCAAAAAACCCCTAAAAACTTAAAGTGAAATGAACACCTATATACTACAAATAAAAAGATGCGCTAAACATTCATTCAAGTATCATTAACAACTGGTTTTAATTTGAAAACACACAAAACGCTGTTTAGCTTTTAATGAAAAAGTATATGGATATATTAACTTAATTTTCATTTTTTATTTTTTGACAGTCCTAACAAATCTGGTAGATCATTTTTTCATTTGTTATTAGCTAAGTTATTTTGTCTTATAACATATTTTATAAATTGAATTTTCACGATTTCATTTATAATATTATCAACTTATTATGGGTACTTCGAAGAATATCAAAACTTTTACTAGCATCAGTGCTACAGCAAAAAATGCAAACAACAGAATTGTACATATTCATTTATTGGAATAGACAAAAAAAAGTTGGAGATTTATCTGTAAATAGTTTAGTAGCAAAATTATAAACAAAGAAAAAAATAATTTACGTATATAAATAAATGACACAATACAGTATTTAATAACTAGGGATGTGTCTGTGTTTTGCGTGGCATATTATTTTTTTTCTTACTAAATATGATTTTTTGGATGATTTAGGTATAATGTCGTCTTTATTTATTAAGAATCTTATTTGGTGTTTTAATATGTTATGTAGTAGTAGATGCTTCTCATCATTATCTGATATTTATTATAGATCAGGTTTACAAGTTCTAAATTGTGCAATTGTTTTTCATGGCTTTGTTAGCTATTCCGCTTAATATTAGATGTTTCTTTTCTTTTTTAGATTTCGCCTGATGTTAAGAACTACATCTTAATCTTAAGTTAAATTATTTTTATTTAGTCCTACTCGAGATCATTGCTAGAAATAAAAATACATCTAAATTTAGAATCTGTAAATCCAATTTTATTGGTTTGAAGAGTAGTTTAGGGTTTTGTTAGTTAAAATCCATCAACCATTTACATTTTTTTTTGAAAGAACATTTACATTTTCTTCATGTAGGGTTGTATGTATTATTAGGGAAGACATATATAGCAGAAGAGTAACTAGGATGGGATCCCAATATAAATTCGAATGATTACTCTAGAAGAAATTACTTTAAAATTGCGAAAAACAAAACAAAACATTTTTTTGAGGTAAACAAACGATATCTATGATAGGTTAGTTTGTCCACAATATATATTCGACCATTAATATATAATAGTATATACTAATATTAATATTATGTGATATTTATTGTGATGGGGATTCATTGAAACTGGAAGACAACTGTAGAGAAAGTGCCCCATAGAAGAAGATCTCCATAGTACTATCTCTCTCTCTCTTTCTCCACAGAGAAAACCAACAGTAGCAGTAAATTGTTCGAGTTCTTAATGAGAGAGACAGATAGATCAATTAATATAATGTCTTAAATCATTTGAGAGAAGCGATAAACCTTGGCGGCGTTTGCAGAAATTTCCTCACCATCATTACTGTCTCTCCACTCCCAAATCTGCTCCTTAATAAAAAACCAAACACATCTTCGAGTCTAGAAATGAATGAGCTAAAAGGTAAACTCGAATCCCCAAAAGTAATGTATTCACAAACCCTAAAACAGTCTCATAATAAATGTTCTCACTTTTAGTTGGTGTGTGTTTGTGATGTGGAGGTAGAAGAAATGGCTGGATTGTTCTATATAGGAGGGAGAGATAACAACAAACGAGATCATCATCATATGGACAAGAATCATAATGAAGATAAGAGCAACAATCATCTTTATCTATACAAAGAAGAGATCTACAACAACAACAACAATAGGGGTTTTGAGATTTGGCCACCTCAATATTTTCAACAACAAAACCACGTGGCTCCTCCTACAAGTTTCCTCTCTTTTGGTACGGTCCCAAGTGGTGGCAGCAATAACAACGACCGGAGTTTGTACTTCAACGTAGTCTCCGACCATGAGGCGGTTAGATCCTCTACGGGAAGGTTTACGGTAACAAGGCAAGGAAACATGAATTGCCAAGACTGTGGGAATCAAGCCAAGAAAGATTGTCCTCATATGAGATGTCGTACTTGTTGTAAGAGCCGAGGGTTTCATTGCCAAACCCACGTGAAGAGCACGTGGGTCCCGGCTGCTAAACGTCGTGAGAAACAGGCTCAGTTAGCTGCTTTGCCAGCTAAGCGGAGTAGAGAGCCTAGCTCAGGCGGTGGTGATGATGATGATGGTGATAATGATGATGATGATGATGATGAAAATGGAGGTCAAGGCGGTGGTGGTGGATCAGCTCTTGCTTGCATCCGTGTAGTTAATTCTAGCTCTTCAGGTATAACGTTTTTTTAATTAATTAACTTACAATGATTGATCGACTTCATTGGAATATTTTTAAATATCAAAAATTTCTTGGCGTCATTACAAGATCTGATTTTGATTTTTTTTTTTTTGTCAAATGTCACTTGAGTGTTTATGGATGGATATGAATATTATGTCCATGCACCGAATTTTGCTGTTTATATTTTCTTTAGCTGTTTGATTTTGATCGATGATTATTATTTTTCCAGTCATGTCTACTGTTCTTTGGTAAACATGACGACACAAACGGGTTTAATCCATTTCATGAAACTATACTTAATACCCGCTATCAAAGATTCAATTTTTACTCTGTATTTGACTGAAAAGACATAAAAGTTTATGTAAAATAGGCAAAGTTTGGGTTTAATTTTACGCTATTATATTCCATATACTAACCAAAATAAAAACTTTCTGTGAAATAAAGAAGACTGGTGGTTCTTTATAAGATTTAGATTTATTTTTTTAAAATTCATTTTACGCTATTATATTCCATATACTAATCAAAATAAAAAAAAAATCTGTGAAATAAAGAAGACTGGTGGTTCTTTATAAGATTTAGATTTTTTTTTTTTAAAATCATTCGATTACATGAGTCAAGAACCATAACATTATGAGAAACTATATGTTTTGCTTGGATTTTATAGTAATTATTTATTTTAATGAAATTAGGGTTAGTGAGTAATCACTTACCACCGGAGATAAGTTCACCGGCTATATTTCGGTGTATAAGAGTCAGCTCGATCGACGATGACGAGGAAGAGTATGCATATCAAACGGTTGTGAACATCGGAGGACACGTGTTCAAAGGCATTCTCTACGACCAAGGCCCATCAGATCACCCCTACAGCTCAAACCATGCCGCCGCAGCCGCAGCCGCAGAAGCCTCTCAACACCATATTAACCTCTTGGCCTCAACCGCTTTAGCCACCACTTCAACCACCATGACTGCGACTAATAATAGTAACGCTTCGATTGATCCTTCATCGCTTTGCACAGCGACGTCGGCTCCCTTCACGAGCACTTATATCACCACCGGTACCCCGTTCTATCCACCTCCCAGGTCTTGAGACTACTGAAATGTTGAATATTTCAAAACGTTTTGATAACTCTTATAGTTATTATAGTACTAAGAGTAAGAAAAAATGATTATTTTGAGGTTTTTGTTGCTGTCCGACAATATGGTAACTTTCGTACCTAGCTAGGGTTTGTGCTGATTAACATGCACGTGGTATGTTTATTACAGATAAAGGAGAGATTATTATTTTAGAAATTGGAGAAAGGAAAGATTGTCTTACATATTTTTCACACAAATTAAAAAATTGATTGAAATGTATTTAACTATTATTAATTATACATATTTGATTAATAATATTTAAAATAATAAAATTATTTATAAAATTAATGTTGTTTATAATTAATTTTAAGATAAAAATAAATATAATATGTATTAAAATTCTAAAGTGATACTTTTTATATAACAAGAAAAAATGTTAGAAAATACTTATTATAAAAAAAAAGAGTATTACAATTCAGATAATGTCAGAGTTTCAAGTTGGATCATCTACTTGTTCTTTTGAATGTTTGATCTTCCCAATGTGATTCTCATAACTCATTTAGCTTTTCTAACATCAGCAACTTCTTATAATATATTCCCTCTGTTTCAAATTACTTGTCGTTTTAGAGTAAAATTTTTGTTTTAAAATAAATATTGTTTTCGGTTTTCAATGCAAAATTTATTGGTAATATTCTCTACTTTATTTTTCTATTGATTGATATATGATTAGGTGTATTGGTAATTATGTTTTTATTTTGAAAATATGTAAAATTAAATATTTTTTAATTTATGTGAATAAACCTAGAACGACAACTAATATGAAACAGATGGAGTATATTTAAGTTTGATCATCTGTATAAAATAGGGTTGGGTTCGATAGTGGATTATCTTTCTGTCTGGTGATGAACTCGAAGCTGCCTTTTCCAGTTTATCCGTTTGTTTGCCGGATCTAAACATGGACTTAACTAGGTTTCGTGTTCAGTTGAGCAAACAATTTAAATCTATATATATAAAGTCCCTTTTATGATGCTACCCAATCCACTTCCGCCGTGTAAAACAGTAGAAACCAACATTAGTTCACGAACCCCATTGGACATGTATTATATTTATGCAATAATATTATTTTTTATTCCAAAGAAAAGTCTGGGTGAAAGTTTAACTCTGAAATTTCAACTCTCTGATAAAAATGCATAAACACGGTTACCCCGAAACAACTTGAAACAAGTTCCTTCTCATAATCTGATACTCGATCTGTTTCATATTTTTTGTCGTTCTAGGTTCATGCACACATATTAAGAAAATATATGATTTTGTATATTTCTAAAATAAAAACAAAATTATCTATATATCTAACCATGTTTCAACCAATAGAAAAATAAAATAGAAAATCTTATTAATGAATTTTGCATTGAAACTCTAAAACGATACTTATTTTGAAACGATTTTTTTTTTCATACAACGACAAATAATATAAAAAGGTGGGAGTAAATACTAATCGTCGGAAGTTTTTGTTGACCGGTTCCCTCATCACGATCCAAGTTGTCGTTCTCACATGGAAATGCCGACTTATTGTGGAAGATCTGACTTTACCGTTAATTACTGTGAAGAATAAACATCAAAACTTTTTATGAGGACAACATATTACATGTGAAGTATTAACTGTTGTAATGAAGGTAAACGGAGAGTTCTATTTTATGTATTTTTCAAATCTACTATACCTACTTCTCTATATTACTTGCATGTATTTGACTACTAACTTTGAAGTCTTCCTCTAGTTAATTTTGCGTACTCTGCCTCATATCTTGTGTAACATCCCGCTCCCCCGGCGTCCGACCGGAGTTAACAAGCGAGAGTCATGGACACGCGTCTACTCAATTTAGACACCCAACGTGTCCACATACTGGTCCCAAGAGTCGACGGACGCAATGTTCCTTTGAAAACCAACCCATATCCATATCCGTATACTTCTACTTACAGTCCTGCGCACAGGGAAATGGAAAGNCACTGAATAATGGTTCCAAATCAAGCTTCTTACATAGTGATTCATCCGGTTTGGTTAGAAGCTTGAAGAACTTGCCATATGTCCAAATAGGCTAAACATGGATATCCTAATTAGAAAGTGGAATAAGTTATTCAACATAACTCCTATGGGATTTATTCAACTTCATGAAAGACTCTCCATTGATTAATGATTCCAAATCAAGCTTTTTACATAGTGTGATTCATCCTGGTGTTATTAGAAGCTTGAAGAACTTGCCATATGTCCAAACAGGCTAAACATGGATATCCTGATTAGAAAGTGGAATAACTTCGTAAACATAATTCCTTTGGGATTTATTAAACTTCATGGATACTCTCCACTGAATAATGGTTCCAAATAAATCTTCTTACATAGTGATTCATCCTGGTTTGATTAGGATCTTGAAGAACTTGTCATATGTCCAAACAGGCTAAACATGGATATCCTGATTAGAAAGTGGAATAACTTTTTAAACATAACTCCTTTGGGATTTAATCAACTTCATGGATACTCTCCACTTAATAATGGTTCCAAATCAAGCTTTTTACATAGTGATTCACCCTTGTTTGATTAGAAGCTTGAAGAACTTGCCATATGTCCAAACAGGCTAAACATGGATATCCTGATTAGAAACTAGAATAACTTCTTAAACAAAACTCCTTTGGGATTATTCAACTTCATGGATACTCTCCACTGAATAATGGCTCTAAATAAATCTTCTCACATATTGATTCATCTTGGTTTGATTAGGAGCTTGAAGAACTTGCCATATGTCCAAACATGCTAAACATGGATATCCTGATTAGAAAGTGGAATAACTTCTTAAACATAACTCCTTTGCGATTTATTAAACTTCATGGATACTCTCCACTGAATAATAGTTCCAAATAAAGCTTCTTACATAGTGATTCATCCTATTTTGATTAGAAGCTTGAAGAACTTGCCATATGTCCAAACATGCTAAACATGGATATCTTGATTAGAAAGTGGAATAACTTCTTAAACATAACTCCTTTGGGATTTATTCAACTTTATGGATACTCCCCACTGAATAATGGTTCCAAATCAAGATTCTTACGTAGTGATTCATCCTGTTTTGATTAGAAGCTTCAAGAACTTACCATATGTCCAAACCGGCTAAACATGAATATCCTGATTAGAAAGTGGAATAACTTTTTAAACATAACTCCTTTGGGATTGATTCAACTTCATGGATACTCTCCACTGAATAATGGTTCCAGATAAAGCATATTACATAGTGATTCATCTTGGTTTGTTTAGAAGCATAAATGTAACATCCCGCTCCCCCGGCGTCCGACCGGAGTTAACAAGCGTGAGTCATGGACACGCGTCTACTCAATTTAGACACCCAACGTGTCCACATACTGGTCCCAAGAGTCGACGGACGCAATGTTCCTTTGAAAACCAACCCATATCCATATCCATACACTTCTACTTACAGTCCTGCGCACAGGGAAATGGAAAGGGAGGGAGTGAGTATGGGAATACTCAGTGAAGTGACTCTAGACCAGTCTCCCTGCATGACACTCTACACTACTCGATGCGGGAAAGAAGGCTGGCTAGCCACTACAATCAATCAAACAAGTTAACATTTCAAGACATCTCATTCTTATGCATTTCTATCAACCTAGCGATCATACAATACAATGAACTCAGTCATTGCCAAGCAAATGATTAGACTGACTCGACAGACGACTCGCATACAAAGGACTGACAC
>MU107420.1:19088-29925 GCA_012274485.2 Sinapis alba
GGAGAGTTTTTCATGAATTTGAATAAATCTCATAGGAGTTATGTTGAATAAGTTATTCCACTTTCTAATCAGGATATCCATGTTTAGCCTGTTTGGACATATGGCAAATTCTTCAAGCTTCTAATCAAACCAGGATTAATCACTACGTAAGAAGATTTATTTGGAACCATTATTTAGTGGAGAGTATCCATGAAGTTTAATAAATCTCAAAAGAGTTATGTTTAAGAAGTTATTCCACTTTCTAATCATGATATCCATGTTTAGCCTGTTTGGACATTTCGCAAGTTCTTCAAGCTCCTAATCAAACCAGGATGAATCATTATGTAAGAATCTTGATTTGGAACCATTATTCAGTGAAGAGTATCCATGGACTTGAATAAATCCCAAAGGAGTTATGTTGAAGAAGTTATTCCAATTTCTAATCAGGATATCCGTGTTTAGCCTGTTTGAACATATGGCAAGTTCTTCAAGCTCCTAATCAAACCAGGATGAATCATTATGTAAGAAGCTTGATTTGGAACCATTATTCAGTGGATAATATCCATGAAGTTGAATAAATCCCAAAGGAGTTATGTTGAAGAAGTTATTCCACTTTCTAATCAGGATATCCATGTTTAGCCTCTTTGGACATATGGCAAGTTCTTCAAACTCCTAATCAAACCAGGATGTATCACTATGTAAGAAGCTTGATTTGGAACCATTATTCAGTGGATAGGATCCATGAAGTTCAATAAATCCCAAAGGAAATATGTTTATGAAGTTATTTCACTTTCTCATCAGGATATCCATGTTTATCATGTTTGGACATATGGCAAGTTCTTGAAGCTTCTAATATAAACCATGATGAATTACTAGGTATAAAGCTTGATTTGAAACCATTAATAATTGGAGAGTTTTTCATGAAGTTGAAAAAATCTCATAGGAGTTATGTTGAATAAGTTATTCCACTTTCTAATCAGGATATCCATGTTTAGCATGTTTGGACATATGGCAAGTTCTTCAAGCTTCTAATCAAACTAGGATGAATCACTATGTAAGAAGCTTGATATGGAACTATTATTCAATGGAGAGTATCCATGGAGTTGAATAAATCCCAAAGGAGTTATGTTTAAGAAGTTATTCCACTTTCTAATCATGATATCCATGTTTAGCCTGTTTGGACATTTCGCAAGTTCTTCAAGCTCCTAATCAAACCAGGATGAATCATTATGTAAGAAGCTTGATTTGGAACCATTATTCAGTGAAGAGTATCCATGGAGTTGAATAAATCCCAACGGAGTTATGTTGAAGAAGTTATTCCACTTTCTAATCAGGATATCCATGTTTAGCCTGTTTGGACATATGGCAAGTTCTTCAAGCTCCTAATCAAACCAGGATGAATCACTTTGTAAGAAGCTTGATTTGGAACCATTATTCAGTGGAGAGTATCCATGAAATTGAATAAATCCCAAAGGAGTTATGTTTAAGAAGTTATTCCACTTTCTAATAAGGATATTCATGTTTAGCATGTTTAGCCTGTTTGGACATATGGCAAGTTCTTCAAGCTTCTATTCAAACCAGGATGAATCACTATGTAAGAAGCTTGATTTGGAACCATTACTCAGTGGAGAGTATCCATGAAGTTGAATAAATCCCAAAGGAGTTATGTTTAAGAAGTTATTCCACTTTCTAATCATGATATCCATGTNACATATGGCAACTTCTTCAAGCTTCTAATCAAACCAGGATTAATCACTATGTAAGAAGATTGATTTGGAACCATTATTCATTGGAGAGTATCCATGAAGTTTAATAAATCCGAAAGGAGTTATGTTTAAGAAGTTATTCCACTCTCTAATCAGGATCTCCATGTTTAGCATGTTTGGACATATGGCAAGTTCTTCAAGCTTCTAATCAAACCAGGATGAATCACTACGTAAAAAGCTTGATTTGGCACCATTAATAAGTGGAGAGTCTTTCATGAAGTTGAATAAATCTCAAAGGAGTTATGTTGAATAAGTTATTCCACCTTCTAGTCAGGATATCCATGTTTAGCGTTTTTGGACATATGGCAAGTTCTTCAAGCTTCTAATCAAACCAGGATGAATCACTACGTAAGAAGCTTGATTTGGAACCATTATTCAGTTGAGACTATCCATGAAGTTTAATAAATCCCAAAGGAGTTATGTTTAAGAAGTTATTCCACTTTCTAATCAGGATATCCATGTTTAGCCTGTTTGGACATATGGCAAGTTCTTCAAGCTCCTAATTAAACAAGGATGAATCACTATGTAAGAAGCTTGATTTGGAAACATTATTCAGTGGAGAGTATCCATGAAGTTTAATAAATCCCAAAGGAGTTATGTTTAAGAAGTTATTCCACTTTCTGATCATGATATCCATGTTTAGCCTGTTTGGACATATGGCAAGTTCTTCAAGCTCCTAATCAAACCAGGATGAATCATTATGTAAGAAGCTTGATTGGGAACCATTATTCAGTGGAGAGTATCCATGAAGTTTAATAAATCACAAAGGAGTTATGTTGAAGAAGTTATTCCACTTTCTAATCAGGATATCCATGTTTAGCCTGTTTGGACATATGGCAAGTTCTTCAAGCTCCTTATCAAACCAGGATGAATCACTATGTAAGAAGCTTGATTTGGAACCATTATTCAGTAGATAGTTTCCATGAAGTTGAATAAATCCCAAAAGAGTTATGTTTAAGAAGTTATTCCACTTTCTAATCATGATATCCATGTTTAGCCTGTTTGGACATATGGCAAGTTCTTCTAGCTCCTAATCAAACCAAGATGAATCATTATGTAAGAAGCTTGATTTGGAACCATTATTCAGTGGAGAGTATCCATGAAGTTGAATTAATCCCAAAGGAGTTATGTTGAAGAACTTATTCCACTTTCTAATCAGGATATGCATGTTTAGCGTGTTTGGACATATGGCAAGTTCTTCAAGCTCCTTATCAAACCAGCATGAATCACTATGTAAGAAGCTTGATTTGGAACCATTATTCAGTAGATAGTTTCCTTGAAGTTGAATAAAATCCCAAAGGAGTTATGTTGATGAAGTTATTTCACTTTCTAATCAGGATATCCATGTTTAGCATGTTTGGACATATGGCAAGTTCTTGAAGCTTCTAATCAAACCAGGATGAATTACTATGTATAAAGCTTGAATTGGAACCATTAATAATTGGAGAGTTTTTCATGAATTTGAATAAATCTCATAGGAGTTATGTTGAATAAGTTATTCCACTTTCTAATCAGGATATCCATGTTTAGCATGTTTGGACATATGGCAAGTTCTTGAAGCTTCTAATCAAACCAGGATGAATTACTATGTATAAAGCTTGAATTGGAACCATTAATAATTGGAGAGTTTTTCATGAATTTGAATAAATCTCATAGGAGTTATGTTGAATAAGTTATTCCACTTTCTAATCAGGATATCCATGTTTAGCATGTTTGGACATATGGCAAGTTCTTCAAGCTCCTAATCAAACCAGGATGAATCACTATGTAAGAAGCTTGATTTGGAACCATTATTCAGTGGAGAGTATCCATGAAGTTGAATAAATCCCAAAGGAGTTATGTTTAAGAAGTTATTGCACTTTCTAATCATGATATCCGTGTTTAGCCTGTTTGAACATATGGCAAGTTCTTCAAGCTCCTAATCAAACCAGGATGAATCATTATGTAAGAAGCTTGATTTGGAACCATTATTCAGTGGAGAGTATCAATGAAGTTGAATAAATCCCAAAGGAGTTATGTTGAAGAAGTTATTCCACTTTCTAATCAGGATATCCATGTTTAGCCTATTTTGACATATGGCAAGTTCTTCAAGCTCCTAATCAAACCAGGATGTATCACTATGTAAGAAGCTTGATTTGGAACCATTATTCAGTGGATAGTATCCATGAAGTTGAATAAATCCCAAAGGAATTATGTTTATGAAGTTATTTCACTTTTTAATCAGGATATCCATGTTTATCATGTTTGGACATATGGCAAGTTCTTGAAGCTTCTAATCAAACCAGGATGAATTACTAGGTATAAAGCTTGATTTGGAACCAATAATAATTGGAGAGTTTTTCATGAAGTTGAATAAATCTCATAGGAGTTATGTTGAATAAGTTATTCCACTTTCTAATCAGGATATCCATGTTTAGCCTGTTTGGACATATGGCAAGTTCTTCAAGCTCCTTATCAAACCAGGATGAATCACTATGTAAGAAGCTTGATTAGGAACCATTATTCAGTAGATAGTTTCCATGAAGTTGAATAAATCCCAAAGGAGTTATGTTTAAGAAGTCATTCCACTTTCTAATCATGATATCCATGTTTAGCCTGTTTGGACATATGGCAAGTTCTTCAAGCTCCTAATCAAACCTGGATGAATCATTTTGTAAGAAGCTTGATTTGGAACCATTATTCAGTGGATAGTATCCATGAAGTTGAATAAATCCCAAAGGAATTATGTTTATGAAGTTATTCCACTTTCTAATCAGGATATCCATGTTTAGCGTGTTTGGACATTGATGCAATCATGGTTGAGCCAGAAGACTATGCGACAAAGGATAAACCGGGATGGCTGAATGGAAAGCTTAAAGATGAACCTAAGGCTGGAATGGAGCATGCTGAGCTTGTTTCTCACTCAAGTTACAATGAAGATGTGATCAAATTCGAGTTTGGAATTTTCTCATCTCAAGACAAGATCACAAACCAAGAAATTGAAGGAAGCAATGCCTTGCTTGGTTTAGAATGAGCCAGAACCAAATCAACCACGAAAATCAAGTGAAGAAGTCAGCCAAAATAATTAATATTGAGTTTTCAAGACAATTTTAGTTTTAATTAAGTTTTTCTTATTTTTCTACAATTTTAAGACTTTTCAATTTCTTCTTCTCTACTTAAACTCTCTTTTGTTTCAGAAACAATTATTCACTCTTTTTATCAAAATTCTCTCTAAACTTGTGAATCCTTTGTTCATCTATGAACACTGATTGCTAAAGAGTTCATTCTCTGATTGCAAACTTGTCTTTGATCTCAAACAGAGTTCATTCTCTTGATCTAGACAATTCTCCACAAGATTTGATCATTCCATAGATCATCTCTGAAGATCATCCATTTAAACCATCCATCATCATCAAAATCAACCCCTTTCTCTCTCAAAACCAGGAGATCATCCTTCATAGAATCAGGGACAAAAGGATCTCCTCACAAGGGATTCATCAAGTGGTATCAGAGCAGATTTGAAGGCTCTTGATCTGGGTTTGAATCTGAAACTCTCAAAATATGGGTTTGATTTCTTCTTCTTTGTTTTGGGGAATCTGATTTCTTTTTCTCTGCACTTTTCTCATAAAGTTCTTATCTTTCTATCTGTATAATCTGCAAGAGGGCCAACCAGATAAAAAAAAAGAAAAAAAAAAGAATTCTGAAAAGTTGACGAGAAATCCAACTTGGCTGAAGAGAAATCCAGTCCTGGTGGTAATGCCTCTTGCAAACAAAAATCTTGCAATCTGTCTATCTATTTCTTCTGTTTTGGGGTTGGAGAATTGATCTCTAAAAGCTTGATCTTTGTTTGTTGCTGAGCTACTGGATTCAAAGAGAAAACTCACTGAAAAATCAGAGAGAAACACTTGAGAGAAGAGAGACTTTGGCTATTTATATATGTGCTAACTTTTCTTGTTGAGATTGTAACAGGAAACCATGGCTGGAGATGTCAGTAAAAGAAAGGAGGCACCAACTATGACATTGAATAAATTGCAGATGGAAGCAATGATGTCTGAGATCATGAAAAGAATGAAAAAGACTAATCTTTTACAAAAGAAACATGCTGATGATTTCTTTGGTAATGTATCTCAGGTTCAGAAGGATGCAAAGATCAAAAGGAGGAGCATAATACCATCTTTCTGTGGCAGAAATGACCATGATGGTTACTTGGAGTGGGAGCAGAAAATGGAACTTGTCTTTGATGGCCAAAATTATTCAGAAAGCAAAAAGGTTAGATTGGCTACATCAGAGTTCTATGGAGATGCCATTCCATGGTGGGATCACCTTGTTAGTACCAGAAGAAGAACAGGAGAAGCACAAGTTGCATCTTGGTTTGAGCTGAAACACTTCATGAAGAAACACTTTGTTTCTAGTAACTACATCAAAAAGCAACCAAGACAGGCCAAAGAGGAGACAAGAACTTGCCATGATCATGATCACCCAAGAAAGTCTCAGTCACATAAGCAAAGAAGGCCAGACCCACGTCCTCCCTCCAGAGCCAATGAGCCACTCTGTTCTAAGAAGAAATTAGCTATTCAAGAGCACATAAAAGAATCAATTTTTCTTAGCCAAGAAACTCTTAAGATTGAAAATGTGACTTCTGATTGTGCTAATGATTCTTATTCTTGTCATGACAGGGAGCATATGGGAGTTGAAGAACCTAAGGAGCTTCAGGAAGAACGTGGAAACCACACTGAAGAGGAGAAAGAAGTCTCAGATTGCTTACCATGGTTGAAAGACAAAGGAGAAACAAAGCTGCTGGAAAAATATGAGAGTTCTTTTCTCTGTTTTGAATTTTTACCTGAAGTTACACCTGATTGTGATGAACTAACCTGTTTTGAACCGGTGCAACCGAGTAGCATTGATTCAGTGTCTCAGGTCTTAGAAGAAAACCCAGCAGAAGAAGCACAAAAGAGTTCACCACTAAAAGAAGAGTTAGAGCATTCCAACACTGAAGCAGAAACATATGCTAAGTCATTATCTTTGAACTCTCAAGAGCACTGTAAGGAACTTGTTATGGTTAATTCTCTGCCTCAATTGTTTGTTAAGGTTAGTTCCAGTGATGTCAAACGATTTGGTCTTGACAAAGTAAAAGAATTTTGTGTATCAAACTCTGTTTTTGATAAGATGATTAACTCTTTTAAAATGTCTGAACAAGATAAATTTTCAGATCATAAACGTTTTCACGGTGATAATAACATCAATCCTGGTCTTGTTTTGAGTTTTTGTCAGTTTATGGAACATAACAAATGCCTTGATCACCCTGAAAAGAAACTAGAGCTTGTTCTGCAAAAACCTGATTTTAGTTTGAGTAAATCTTGTGATTCATTTGGTTGCTTTAAAGATAATAGATTTGATCTGAGTTTTTATAGTCATGAACTGATCACTAGTGATTTGTTTGCATCTGATTATGCTTTGAACAAACCTAGAAAGTTGCAGGAAAATAAAACATTTAGGGAAGAAACCAAGTTTATTTATGAATCTGTTTTGAAACCTGCTCATGCTTGTTCTGAAACTGATAAATCTTGGTTTGTTTTGAGATCATGCTTGAAGAATGGTGTTATTTTGAGCTTTGATGATATTTTGGTTTACAATACATTCTTTGAAAAACATGTTGAGCCCTTGATAAGTGATTCTCAGTTTAAACTTAATCATTTGTCTTTTGATTCTGAGAAAGTTAGGAACAAATTGAAGTTGTTCTATGTTATTGAGTGCCTTGATACCATTCTGGTTTACACTACTTACTTTGATGTGTATCTTAAAAGTCTGAAACAAGTGCAACACGTTCTCAGAAAGAAATGCTTGGTTATTGATCAGATTAAGAACATGTTTTTCCTATATGACACTGGATATCTAGTCTCTGTTTTAAGTGTCCAGGATCAACAGAATCATTCGCAAAGGAGTACAAGGAACAAGGGCAAAGACCATGCTTATCAGCCTGAGACATGGAGGTGGAAGTACATGAGGAAAATGGATTCAAAATTCCAAGGAAGTTTCTTTGCAAAACCTTACTTTGATGTTGCTTTCACGCTTATTTTCTTGATCATTTTTCTTGCTTCTTACTTGTTTCCTTTTGATGTAGGACGTACAGATTTGAGGACAAATCTTTTCAAAGGAGGAGGGGATGATGCAATCATGGTTGAGCCAGAAGACTATGCGACAAAGGATAAACCGGGATGGCTGAATGGAAAGCTTAAAGATGAACCTAAGGCTGGAATGGAGCATGCTGAGCTTGTTTCTCACTCAAGTTACAATGAAGATGTGATCAAATTCGAGTTTGGAATTTTCTCATCTCAAGACAAGATCACAAACCAAGAAATTGAAGGAAGCAATGCTTTGCTTGGTTTAGAATGAGCCAGAACCAAATCAGCCACGAAAATCAAGTGAAGAAGTCAGCCAAAATAATTAATATTGAGTTTTCAAGACAATTTTAGTTTTAATTAAATTTTTCTTATTTTTCTACAATTTTAGGACTTTTCAATTTCTTCTTCTCTACTTAAACTCTCTTTTGTTTCAGAAACAATTATTCACTCTTTTTATCAAAATTCTCTCTAAACTTGTGAATCCTTTGTTCATCTATGAACACTGATTGCTAAAGAGTTCATTCTCTGATTGCAAACTTGTCTTTGATCTCAAACAGAGTTCATTCTCTTGATCTAGACAATTCTCCACAAGATTTGATCATTCCATAGATAATCTCTGAAGATCATCCATTCAAACCATCCATCATCATCAAAATCAACCCCTTTCTCTCTCAAACCAGGAGATCATCCTTCATAGAATCAGGGACAAAAGGATCTCCTCACAAGGGATTCATCAGACATATGGCAAGTTCTTCAAGCTCCTTATCAAACCAGGATGAATCACTATGTAAGAAGCTTGATTGGAACCATTATTCAGTAGATAGTTTCCTTGAAGTTGAATAAAATCCCAAAGGAGTTATGTTGATGAAGTTATTTCACTTTCTAATCAGGATATCCATGTTTAGCATGTTTAGCCTGTTTGGACATATGGCAAGTTCTTCAAGCTTCTATTCAAACCAGGAAGAATCACTATGTAAGAAGCTTGATTTGGAACCATTACTCAGTGGAGAGTATCCATGAAGTTGAATAAATCCCAAAGGAGTTATGTTTAAGAAGTTATTCCACTTTCTAATCATGATATCCATCATTAGCCTGTTTGGACATATGGCAAGTTCTTCAAGCTCCTAATCAAACCAGGATGAATCACTATGAAAGAAGCTTGATTTGGAACCATTATTCAGTGGAGAGTATCCATGAAGTTTAATAAATCCCAAAGGAGTTATGTTTAAGAAGTTATTCCACTTTCTAATCATGATATCCATGTTTAGCCTGTTTGGACATATGGCAAGTTCTTCAAGCTCCTAATCAAACGAGGATGAATCATTATGTAAGAAGCTTGATTTGGAACCATTATTCAGTGGAGCGTATCCATGAAGTTGAATAAATCCCAAAGGAGTTATGTTGAAGAAGTTATTCCACTTTCTAATCAGGATATCCATGTTTAGCCTATTTGGACATATGGCAAGTTCTTCAAGCTCCTAATCAAACCAGGATGTATCACTATGTAAGAAGCTTGATTTGGAACCATTATTCAGTGGCTAGTATCCATGAAGTTGAATAAATCCCAAAGGAAATATGTTTATGAAGTTATTTCACTTTCTCATCAAGATATCCATGTTTATCATGTTTGGACATATGTCAAGTTCTTGAAGCTTCTAATCAAACCAGGATGAATTACTAGGTATAAATCTTGATTTGAAACCATTAATAATTGGAGAGTTTTTCATGGAGTTGAATAAATCCCAAAGGAGTTATGTTTAAGAAGTTATTCCACTTTCTAATCATGATATCCATGTTTAGCCTGTTTGGACATTTCGCAAGTTCTTCAAGCTCCTAATCAAACCAGGATGAATCATTATGTAAGAAGCTTGATTTGGAACCATTATTCAGTGGAGAGTATCCATGAAGTTGAATAAATACCAAAGGAGTTATGTTGAAGAAGTTATTCCACTTTCTAATCAGGATATCCATGTTTAGCCTGTTTGGACATATGGCAAGTTCTTCAAGCTCCTAATCAAACCAGGATGAATCACTTTGTAAGAAGCTTGATTTGGAACCATTATTCAGTGGAGAGTATCCAGGATATTCATGTTTCGCATGTTTAGCCTGTTTGGACATATGGCAAGTTCTTCAAGCTTCTATTCAAACCAGGATGAATCACTATGTAAGAAGCTTGATTTGGAACCATTACTCAGTGGAGAGTATCCATGAAGTTGAATAAATCCCAAAGGAGTTATGTTTAAGAAGTTATTCCACTTTCTAAGCAGGATATCCATGTTTAGCCTGTTTGGACATATGTCAAGTTCTTAAAGCTTCTAATCAAACCAGGATGAATCACTATGTAAGAAGCTTGATTTGGAACCATTACTCAGTGGAGAGTATCCATGAAGTTGAATAAATCCCAAAGGAGTTATGTTTAAGAAGTTATTCAACTTTCTAAGCAGGATATCCATGTTTAGCCTTTTTGGACATATGTCAAGTTCTTAAAGCTTCTAATCAAACCAGGATGAATCACTATGTAAGAAGCTTGATTTGGAACCACTATTCAGTGGAGAGTATCCATGAAGTTTAATAAATCCCAAAGGAGTTATGTTTAAGAAGTTATTCCACTTTCTAATCATGATATCCATGTTTAGCCTGTTTGGACATATGGCAAGTTCTTCAAGCTCCTAATCAAATGATGATGAATCATTATGTAAGAAGCGTGATTTGGAACCATTATTTAGTGGAGAGTATCCATGAAGTTGAATAAATCACAAAGAATTTATGTTGACGAAATTATTCCACTTTCTAATCAGGATATCCATGTTTAGCCTGTTTGGACATATGGCAAGTTCTTCAAGCTCCTTATCAAACCCGGATGAATCACTATGTAAGAAGCTTGATTTGGAACCATTATTCAGTAGATAGTTTCCATGAAGTTGAATAAATCCCAAAGGAGTTATGTTTATGAAGTTATTTCACTTTCTAATCAGGATATCCATGTTTAGC
>MU107420.1:39395-53832 GCA_012274485.2 Sinapis alba
AAGCTCCTAATTAAACCAGGATGAATCATTATGTAAGAAGCTTGATTTGGAACCATTATTCAGTGGAGAGTATCCATGAAGTTGAATAAATCCCAAAGGAGTTATTTTGAAGAAGTTATTCCACTTTCTAATCAGGATGTCCATGTTTAGCCTATTTGGACATATGGCAAGTTCTTCAAGCTCCTAATCAAACCAGGATGTATCATTATGTAAGAAGCTTGATTTGGAACCATTATTCAGTGGATAGTATCCATGAAGTTGAATAAATCCCAAAGGAATTATGTTTATGAAGTTATTTCACTTTCTAATCAGGATATCCATGTTTAGCATGTTTGGACATATGGCAAGTTCTTGAAGCTTCTAATCAAAACATGATGAATTACTATGTAAAAAGCTTGATTTGGAACCATTAATAATTGGAGAGTTTTTCATGAAGTTTAATAAATCTCATAGGAGTTATGTTGAATAAGTTATTCCACTTTCTAATCAGGATATGAATGTTTAGCCTGTTTGGACATATGGCAAGTTCTTCAAGCTTCTAATCAAACTAGGATGAATCACTATGTAAGAAGCTTGATTTGGAACCATTATTCAGTAGAGAGTATCCATGAAGTTGAATAAATCCCAAAGGAGTTATGTTTAAGAAGTTATTCCACTTTCTAATCATGATATCCATGTCTAGCCTGTTTGGACATTTCACAAGTTCTTCAAGCTCCTAATCAAACCAGGAAGAATCATTATGTAAGAAGATTGATTTGGAACCATAATTCAGTGGAGAGTATCCATGAAGTTGAATAAATCCCAAAGGAGTTATGTTGAAGAAGTTATTCCACTTTCTAATCAGGATATCCATGTTTAGCCTGTTTGGACATATGGCAAGTTCTTCAAGTTCCTAATCAAACCAGGATGAATCACTTTGTAAGAAGCTTGATTTGGAACCATTATTCAGTGGAGAGTATCCATGAAATTTAATAAATCCCAAAGGAGTTATGTTTAAGAAGTTATTCCACTTTCTAATCAGGATATTCATGTTTAGCAAGTTTAGCCTGTTTGGACATATGGCAAGTTCTTCAAGCTTCTATTCAAACCAGGAAGAATCACTATGTAAGAAGCTTGATTTGGAACCATTAGTCAGTGGAGAGTATCCATGAAGTTGAATAAATCCCAAAGGAGTTATGTTTAAGAAGTTATTCCACTTTCTAATCATGATATCCATGTTTAGCTTGTTTGGACATATGGCAAGTTCTTCAAGCTCCTAATCAAACCAGGATGAATCACTATGAAAGAAGCTTGATTTGGAACCATTATTCAGTGGAGAGTATCCATGAAATTGAATAAATCCCAAAGGAGTTATGTTTAAGAAGTTATTCCAATTTCTAATCAGGATATTCATGTTTAGCATGTTTAACCTGTTTGGACATATGGCAAGTTCTTCAAGCTTTTATTCAAACCAGGAAGAATCACTATGTAAGAAGCTTGATTTGGAACCATTACTCAGTGGAGAGTATCCATGAAGTTGAATAAATCCCAAAGGAGTTATGTTTAAGAAGTTATTCCACTTTCTAATCATGATATCCATGTTTAGCCTGTTTGGACATATGGCAAGTTCTTCAAGCTCCTAATCAAACCAGGATGAATCACTATAAAAGAAGCTTGATTTGGAACCATTATTCAGTGGAGAGTATCCATGAAGTTTAATAAATCCGAAAGGAGTTATGTTTAAGAATTTATTCCACTTTCTAATCATGATATCCATGTTTAGCCTGTTTGGACATATGGCCAGTTCTTCAAGCTCCTAATCAAACGAGGATGAATCATTATGTAAGAAGCTTGATTTGGAACCATTATTCAGTGGAGAGTATGCATGAAGTTGAATAAATCCCAAAGGAGTTATGTTGAAGATGTTATTCCACTTTCTAATCAGGATATCCATGTTTAGCCTATTTGGACATATGGCAAGTTCTTCAAGCTCCTAATCAAACCAGGATGTATCACTATGTAAGAAGCTTGATTTGGAACCATTATTCAGTGGATAGTATCCATGAAGTTGAATAAATCCCAAAGGAATTATGTTTATGAAGTTATTTCACTTTCTCATCAGGATATCCATGTTTATTATGTTTGGACATATGGCAAGTTCTTGAAGCTGCTAATCAAACCAGGATGAATTACTAGGTATAAAGTGTTAGAATTAATGGATTTAGTGTCTGGTTGGTTATGAATAAATGAAGAACAGCAAGAACAAGCAAGAACAAGAGAGAGAGATGAGAGAGTTCGTGAGAGAGAGAGGAGAGAGGAGAGAGAGAGAGTTCGAAAATAGTATAATGAGGAAAATACTTCCTTGCTTAATTCAGTAACATGTTACATGGTATTTAAAGGGAAACAAAGAGAACAAGTTGACACAGAAAAGAATAGACAATTAAGAGAGAGAGGCTGGGCAATCTGGCTCGTCCAGAATGGTGAAAGGGACAGGTCCCAACGGTTGCCTTGACCTCTGATCCTTAAGCCAACCCGTGACCTGCTCTCTCCAGACTTCTCTCTTCTCCTTTTGTTTCTTGTGTCGACATGGTTGGCCTTTCTGGTTGAAGTAACCAGACTTAATTAATTAAACCCCATCCATTCCTTTCCTTGCCTTGCCTTGCAAGCCAAGATAGGGCAAGCTTTGCCTTGTTGTACGGATGCCTCAGAATCTGATCATTCTTGTTCCTCATTCCTTCTAACTGATCCATGTTTACACTTCCATCTTATTGCTTCATGTTCACACTCCCCCTCAAGCTTGACTATGGAATCAGTCAAGCTTGGCAACCATGAAGCATTCCCTCATTAAAACCTTTACTTGGAAAAACCACTTGGGATAAAAACCAAGTGAAGGGAAAAGAGTAGAATACTCCATGGCAAGAGGATCAGTGACATGTGAGGTCTATGAGTCCAAGCTTGGGATGGATGAACTCACAAACCTTGCTGCTGGCTGCCTTGGTGAATATGTCAGCCAGTTGATCTTCACTTCTAGTATAGCATGGGAGAATCACTTGCTGCTCCACTGCTTGTCTCACCTTGTGGCAGTCCACTTCTATGTGCTTTGTCCTCTCATGAAAGACTGAGTTAGAAGCAATGTGTATTGCTGCCTGATTATCACAATGCATTGTCATTGGCGTGTTGATCTCAATGCCTAAGTCCCTGAGTAGTCCCTTGATCCATATGAGTTCACTAGTGAGCTTCCTCATTGATCTATATTCTGCCTCAGCACTTGAGCAGGAGACAACCTTCTGCTTCTTGCTCTTCCATGTGACAAGATTACCTCCAATAAAGGTGCAATATCCTGTGGTTGATCTCCTATCAACCCTATCTCCAGCCCAATCAGCATCACAGTATCCTACAACTTCAGTGCTTCTATTGCAAGCCATCCACACACCTTGACCAGGTGCCTCTCTCAAATACCTTAGTATCCTTTCCACCATGTTCCAGTGATGTATCTTGGGAGCTTGCATGTGTTGACTCACTTGATTCACAGCAAAGCACAAGTCTGGTCTTGTAATGGTCAGGTAGATGAGCTTGCCCACCATCCTTCTATACTTCTTGACATCTTCAAATGGAGTAGCTTCATACTCCCCCTCTCGCAGCACCTTGTAGCCTTCTTCCAATGGTGTCTTGGCCTGTCTACTTCCAAGGTTACCTGCCTCATTTAAAATGTCAAGTGTGTACTTCCTTTGGGATAAGAAAAGCCCCTCCTTAGAGCGACAAATTTCAATCCCTAGGAAGTACTTTAATTCTCCTAAATCCTTAATATCAAAGGCAGTTTTAAGAAAAGTTTTGGTTGAGATGATACCTCCCTTATCACTACCAGTGATGATAATGTCATCCACATATACTAGGATGACCACAATGCCTTGCTGAGTAGTTAAGGTGAAGAGGGTATGATCAGCTTCAGATTTTACAAATCCTTTCCCATTTAGAGTTGTGCTCAGCTTGTGATACCAGGCCCTTGGTGATTGCTTCAATCCATATATTGCCTTCTTCAGCCTCAACACATTTCCTGGTTTCACAAGGTTTTCTAGACCAGGAGGTGGTCTCATGTACACTTCATCCTCCAATTCTCCTTGTAGGAAGGCATTTTTGACATCCATTTGCCATAAATCCCATTCCAAGTTGACAGCCAATGAGAGAACAATCCTTATTGTGTGTAGCTTGGCCACTGGTGCAAATGTGTCAATGTAGTCCTCCCCATATGTTTGAGTGAACCCTCTTGCTACTAACCTGGTCTTGCGCCTCTCAACTTGTCCATTAGCTAGATACTTGATGGTAAATATCCATCTACTGGTCACTGCCTTCTTGCCTTTGGGAAGCTCAGATTCATACCAAGTCTCATTTACTATCATTGCATCTGTCTCCTTTGCTACTGAATCTCTCCACTCTTCATGTTCCATAGCCTCTTCATATGATCTTGGTATATATTCCTGATCCAACTCACTGATGAAAACTTGGTGTTCCTTGGGGTATTGGGCTAGGGAGCAGATTGCACTAATTGGATGTGCTACTGCTTCAGCATTGAAGTATACTCTTGTATTGACCCAATTTAATGGATCCTTTCTGATTCTTGTGCTTCTTCTTAAAGCTTGCACTGGTTGCACCACCTGATCAGTCTCTCCATCTACTTGATGTGATTCTTCATGTTGAATTTCTGCTTCTGAAGTCATCTCATCATGATCCTGAGCCACTGAGCCTTCCTCAGGTTCTACTTGCTCCTCATGTTGTGCTTCAGTTCCATTTCCATTGCCCCCTTCAGGATTATGGTGAGTGACTTCACACACCTCATCCTCATCTTCCCTATGGGTTGGAGTCTGTCTGTCCTGATCAGTCTCCTTTGGTAAGTTGACGCCAAGTCTTTCTAAGATAACTCTCAGGTTGTTGGCTCTGTCTGAGGCTGATTGAGATAAGTCTTGGAAATCTTTCCAACTCTTTTCATCATAGTAGCCTTTGGATTCAGCAAACTTAACATCCCTGGAGATTAGAACCTTCCTTGTGTCTGGTACATAACACTTGTACCCCTTTTGAGTTGGAGAGTAGCCAATGAACATTGCCCTTGTGCTTTAGCTTCTAATTTGTTTCTCAGTTCACCTGGAATCAAAACAAAGCACACACAACCAAACACACGCAAATGGTCTATAGATGGTTTGGTTTTGTTGAGTACCTCATATGGTGATTGATCATGAAGTACTTTGGTGGGGATTCTATTGATTAAGTAGGCTGCTGTCACAACTGCATCTCCCCAAAACCTCTTGGGCACATTCATATGGAACATCATGCTCCTGGCTACCTCCATTAAATGTCTGTTTTTCCTTTCTGCCACACCATTTTGTTGGGGCGTGTAAGGACAGCTTGTCTGATGGATGATGCCTTGTGTGGCAAGGTGTTGTTTGAATGCATTGCTAGTGTACTCCCCTCCATTATCTGATCTAAAGATTTTAATCTTGGCATGAAAATGATTAGTAACATAGCTTTGAAAATTTTTAAAGGCTTCTAGCACTCTATCTTTTGATTGCAACAAGGTTATCCATGTGTATTTAGATTTCTCATCTATAAATGTCACAAAATATTTTTGTTGCTCTCTAGATGCACATGGTGCTGTCCACACATCAGAATGAACTAAATCAAAGCAATTATCATAAATGGTCATTGATTTAGGAAACACAGACTTGCAATGTTTTCCTAGAATACAAGCCTCACAATCATTCTTAAATAAAATACTAGGCAGCATGATGTTCAAAGCTCTAGAATGGGGATGACCTAGTCTAGCATGCCATATTACATCCTTAGGGAATTCAGAAACAGAATGAAAAGCATTAGATAAATCAGAAGCCAGCTTGGTGTCCTCAAGCAAGTACAAGTCTCCCTTGGTCACACCCTTGCCAAGCAACCTACTAGAATCAATATCCTGAAAATAGACATCATTAGGAGTGAAGGTAACATGACAGTTCAAATCGTGTGTGACCCTCTTAACAGACAACAGGTTTGATGCAAATGTGGGCATGTAGAATGCCTTAGAAACTTTATCAAATAGTTTTAAATCACCTATCCCTCTTATTGGTATCTTATCACCATTAGCAATCATAACATTACCTAAAGCTGGTTTTATATCATTAATCAAGTTTGAATCACTAATCATATGATGAGATGCTCCTGAATCTATAACTAGTGGTCTAGTCATGTTTAGAGCATTCATTGATATACCAGCAGTATGTGATGCATTCAGTGAGATACCAAGAGTTTCAGTGTTACCAGAGTTGTCTTTCAAGGCCTTGATGAGAGCCTCCAAGTCGGATTTCTTGATGGTCTCATCATGAGTGGTCCTTGCTGTGTAGTAAGATGAGGGAGACGCCACTGCCTTTCCCATACCAGTGTTGGAGAACATTGAGGGACCTCCAGAAGGTGTGACTGGCTCAGTTCCATCATTTGAGAAATGAGCTCTAGCATCTTGATACTGGTTCCTTTGTTCCTTGAACTTGTTTGGCTTCAAGTGGGGATGAAGTATCCAGCATTTGTCCTTCATGTGGCCCTTCTTCTTGCAGTGATCACAAATCAGGACTCTCCTATCATCCTGCTTGTATACTCCTTTGTTTGCCACTGCCTCAGCTTGGTTAACCATAACAGGCTCTCCTTTGTTTCCAAACAGTCCCAATGACCCCTCTTCCTTCTGGATTTGAGCACATACCTCATCAAGTGTAGGTAGTTTGTCAGCCCTCAGTATGTGCTTGATGAGATCATTGTAGGTAGGATTAAGTGTGAGTAGTAACCCAAACACCTTATCTTCTTCACGCCTGATGCTTAGGACTGATGGGTCCACAGTGTGAGGTCTGAGCATCTCCAGTTCAGCCCACAGGGACCTGAACTTGCCAAAGTGGTTTTGGAACTCCATGTCAGCTTGACTGAGAGCATTGATGGCTCTTTTCACTTCAAAGACTCTTGTAAGGTTAGAGACATTCCCATATACCTTGTATAGAGTTTCCCATAGTTCTTTGGTAGTCTCACAGTATGAGTAAGACTCCAAGATAGCTGGTTCCAGAGAGCTTTGTATGACTGAAAGCACCATGAGATCCTCCTGATCCCATTTGTCTTTGTCAGCCACCACCATCTCCTTTCCATCCTCTCCTTGGACAATCTGGCTTGGGGCTGCTTCATTTGAAACATGGCTCCATAGTCCTCTTCCTCCAAGGGCAGTTTTCACCAATCTGGACCATAGGAGATAATTAATCCCCTTTAGTGTCACTGGAATGGCGACAGGCTTGTGGTTCTCCATTCTTTTCTTGAAGGTTTTTGAAACAAGAAATCAGAGTATGATGATTTGCGGAAGTAGAAATGGGTTTCAAGAGCTTTGTGGCTCTGATACCATGTTAGAATTAATGGATTTAGTGTCTGGTTGGTTATGAATAAATGAAGAACAGCAAGAACAAGCAAGAACAAGAGAGAGAGATGAGAGAGTTCGTGAGAGAGAGAGGAGAGAGAGAGAGTTCGAAAATAGTATAATGAGGAAAATACTTCCTTGCTTAATTCAGTAACATGTTACATGGTATTTAAAGGGAAACAAAGAGAACAAGTTGACACAGAAAAGAATAAACAATTAAGAGAGAGAGGCTGGGCAATCTGGCTCGTCCAGAATGGTGAAAAGGACAGGTCCCAACGGTTGCCTTGACCTCTGATCCTTAAGCCAACCCGTGACCTGCTCTCTCCAGACTTCTCTCTTCTCCTTTTGTTTCTTGTGTCGACATGGTTGGCCTTTCTGGTTGAAGTAACCAGACTTAATTAATTAAACCCCATCCATTGCTTTCCTTGCCTTGCCTTGCAAGCCAAGATAGGGCAAGCTTTGCCTTGTTGTACGGATGCCTCAGAATCTGATCATTCTTGTTCCTCATTCCTTCTAACTGATCCATGTTTACACTTCCATCTTATTGCTTCATGTTCACATAAAGCTTGATTTGAAACCATTAATAATTGGAGAGTTTTTCATGAAGTTGAATAAATCTCATAGGAGTTATGTTGAATAAGTTATTCCACTTTCTAATCAGGATATCCATGTTTAGCCTGTTTGGACATATGGCAAGTTCTTCAAGCTTCTAACCAAACTAGGATGAATCACTATGTAAGAAGCTTGATTTGGAACCATTATTCAGTGGAGAGTATCCATGGAGTTGAATAAATCCCAAAGGAGTTATGTTTAAGAAGTTATTCCACTTTCTAATCATGATATCCATGTTTAGCCTGTTTGGACATTTCGCAAGTTCTTCAAGCTCCTAATCAAACCAGGATGAATCATTATGTAAGAAGCTTGATTTGGAACCATTATTCAGTGGAGAGTATCCATGAAGTTGAATAAATCCCAAATGAGTTATGTTGAAGAAGTTATTCCACTTTCTAATCATGATATCCGTGTTTAGACTGTTTGAACATATGGCAAGTTCTCCAAGCTCCTAATTAAACCAGGATGAATCATTATGTAAGAAGCTTGATTTGGAACCATTATTCAGTGGAGAGTATCCATTAAGTTGATTAAATCCCAAAGGAGTTATGTTTAAGAAGTTATTCCACTTTCTAATCAGGATATCTATGTTTAGCCTGTTTGGACATATGACAAGTTCTTCAAGCTTCTAATCAAACCTTGATGAATCACTATGTAAGAAGCTTGATTTCGAACGATTAACCAGTGGAGAGTATCCATGAAGTTGAATAAATCCCAAAGGAGTTATGTTTAAGAAGTTATTCCACTTTCTAATCATGATATCCATGTTTAGCCTGTTTGGACATATGACAAGTTCTTCAAGCTCCTAATCAAACCAGGATGAATCACTATGTAAGAAGCTTGATTTGGAAAAATTATTCAGTGGAGAGTATCCATGTAGTTGAATAAATCCCAAAGGAGTTATGTTTAAGAAGTTATTCCACTTTCTAATCAGGATCTCCATGTTTAGCATGTTTGGACATATGGCAAGTTCTTCAAGCTTCTAATCAAACCAGGATGAATCACTATGTAAAAATCTTGATTTGGAACCATTAATAAGTGGAGAGTCTTTCATGAAGTTGAATAAATCTCATAGGAGTTATGTTGAATAAGTTATTCCACTTTCTAATCAGGATATCCATGTTTAGCTTGTTTGGACATATGGCAAGTTCTTCAAGCTTCTAATCAAACCAGGATGAATCACTATGTAAGAAGCTTGATTTGGAACCATTATTAAGTGGAGAGTATCCATGAAGTTTAATAAATCCCAAAGGAGTTATGTTTAAGAAGTTATTCCACTTTCTAGTCATGATATCCATGTTTAGCTTGTTTGGACATATGGCAAGTTCTTCAAGCTCCTAATCAAACCAGGATGAATCATTATGTAAGAAGCTTGATTTGGAACCATTATTCAGTGGAGAGTATCCATGAAGTTGAATAAATCCCAAATGAGTTATGTTGAAGAAGTTATTCCACTTTCTAATCAGGATATCCATGTTTAGCCTGTTTGGACATATGGCAAGTTCTTTGATGCAACCCTGACTGAACAAGTTGCTGATTTGGATCTAGGCGACCTGGATGGAGCTGACAATGCTCAATGAGCTGGAAAGGAGCTGGAGTTGATTATGGCTTTTTCAGCCCAAGAAGAGATCAAATACACAAGTTAAGGATTCAATATGTCTTGCTGATGGGCCAGCCATAAAATTAAGGTCCAAGAAACAAATGAGCAATTGTTTGCTTGGTTTATTCTGAACCAGAGCAAACAATTTTGAAAATCTTGTCAAAGATTCAACCCAACTCTTCAAAGATTCAGTTTTTAGTCTTGCCTTGTTTTTATTTCTTTATTTTTCAATTTCTACATGTTTTAAGACTTTTCAACTTTCTCTTTGCTACTTATACTCTCTTTTGTTTTAGAAACAATTATTCACTCTTTTTATAAAAAAAAAACTCTTTCTAAAATCTGTGAATCTCTTGTTCATCATATGAACATTGAATCTGCATAGAGTTCATTCTCTGATTGCAAAATCCTGTCTTTGATCATACCCAGAGTTCATTCTCTTGATCTAGACAATTCTACACAAGATCTGATCAATCCATAGATCATTTCTGAAGAAACCCCAATCAATCATCAACCATCTTCATCAGATTCATTCATTTCTCTTTCAAACCAGAAGATCATCCTTCATAGAATCAGGGACAAAAAAGGATCTCCTCATAAGGGATTCATCAAGTGGTATCAGAGCAGATTTGAAGGCTCTTGATCTGGGTTTATTTTGAAACTCACAAAATCTGGGTTTGCATCTGAAAATCTCTATTTCTTCTTCTTTGTTTGGGGAATCTGATTTCTTTCTCTGTAATTCTCTTAAAGTTCTTATCTTTCTATCTTTATAATCTGCAAGAGGGCCAACCAGATTAAAGAAAAAAGGGAAAAAAAAGAATCTTGAAAAGTTGAAGAGAAATCCAACTTGGCTGAAGAGAAATCCAGCTCTGGTGGTAATGCCTCTTGCAAACAAAAATCTTGCAATCTTTCTATCTCTTTCTTCCGTTTTGGGGTTGGGGAATTGATCTCTAAAAGCTTGATCTTTGTTTGTTGTTGAGCTACTGGATTCACAGAGAAATATCACAGAAAAATCAGAGAGAAACACTTGAGAGAAGTGAGGCTTCGGCTATATGTTAATGTGTTAATTCTCTTGTTGAGTTTCTTAATAGGAATCCATGTCTGGAGGAAGCAATGGCAGAAGGAGACATCCTGAAAAGGAGTTAGATTCCAACATGTTTGACTCTGCTACAAAAGCAACCTTGGAAAGAAAAGAAAAATCTATGAGAAAAAGAGATTCATATGCTATTGATGAGTCTGGTTATGAGCAGGAAAGGATACCATCTAGGAGGTCACTGGAAAAGCTTAACAGGAGGAGCACACATCATGATCAATTCAGTTCTTCCACAAAGAGTTTGCTGGAAAATAGATATAATTTTTTAAGAAAAGAAAAATCGGTTTTTAACAATTCTGATTTTGTGCAGGAAATGTCACGACCAGTGAGGCAAGATGAACAACCTAGGAGGAGCATAGAACATCCTAGACATGCCAGAGAAGTGACAAGTGCTTGCTATGGTCGTAATCCCATAAAGAAGTCTCATAAACAACAAGCAGAACTTGATTATTTGCACAGCCATTTGTTTCAAGATGACTTCAAAAGAATTGCACAACAAGTAATGAAGGATTTGCAAAAGACCAGCGTGTGAGACCATCCACACAACCTTCCTCAAAGTTTACTGACCCAATGAGTTGCAGCAAGCAGGAGCAGATCATCCAAGAGCTGAAAACAAAGCCATCTAAGGTAATAGAAGAAACTGAGACAGAAAATGAGTTCTCTCTTTTCTCTTCTCAATCTGAAAATTTTATAAGTAGTGCTTGTGATGAACTAACATGTTTTGAACCGGTGCAACCGAGTAGCATTGATTCAGTGTCTCAGGTCTTATAAGAAAACCCAGCAGAAGAAGCACAAAAGAGTTCACCACTAGAAGAAGAGTTGGAGCATTCCAACACTGAAGCAGAAACAGATGCTAAGTCATTCTCTTTGAACTCTCAAGATCACTGTAAGGAACTTGTTATGGTTAATTCTCTGCCTGAAATGTTTGTTAAGGTTAGTTCCAGTGATGTCAAATGTTTTGGTCTATACAACGTAAAAGAATTTTGTGTTTCAAACTCTGTTTTTGAAAACATGATTAACTCTTTCAGTCTGTTAGTGAACTCAATCCTGGTCTTGTTTTGAGTTTTGATCAGTTTATGGAACATAACAAAAGACTTGATCACCCTGAAAAGAGAATTGAGCTTATTCCGCAACAATCTGATTTTTGTTTCAGAAAACCTTGTAATTCTTTTACTTGCTTTGAAGATAATGACTTTGATCTGAGTTTTTCTAGACATGAACTGAACACTGGTGATTTGTTTTCTTCCACACTTTCCTGGAAAGAGCTTATGGTTAGGAATTTGCAGAAAACAAAATCACTTAGAGCTGAAACCGATTTTATTGGTGATTCTGTTTTTAAACTTGCTCATGCTTGTTCTGAAACTGATAAATCTTGGTTTGTTTTGAGATCATGCTTGAAGAATAGTGTTATTTTGAGCTTTGATGATATTCTGGCTTATAATACATTATTTGATAAACATGCTGAGTCTTTGCTAAATGATTCTCAGTTTGAACTTAATCATTTGTCTTCTGATTATGAGAAAGTTGGGCATAAATTAAAGTTGTTCTATGTTATTGAGTGCCTTGATACCGTTCTGGTTTACAATACTTACTTTTATGTGTATCTTAAAAGTCTGAAACAAGTGCAACATGTTCTCAGAAAGAAATGCTTGGTTATTGATCAGATAAAGAACATGTTTTTCCTATATGCCACTGGATTTCTAGTCTTTGTTTTGAGTATCCAGGAACAGCATGATCAGTCTCAGATGGTTGCAAGGAACAATAGTAAATGCAAATCTTATAAGAAAAATGGATTCAAAACTCCAAGGAAGTTTATGTCCAAAACCTTACTTTGATGATGCTTTCATGCTTATTTTCTTGATTATTTGTCTTGCTACTTACTTGTTTCTTTTTGATGTAGGAGATACAGATTTGAGGACAAATCTTTTTAAAGGAAGAGGGGATGATGCAACCCTGACTGAACCAGTTGCTGATTTGGATCTAGACGACGTGGATGGAGCTGACAATGCTCAATGAGCTGGAAAGAAGCTGGAGTTGATTATGGCTTTTCAGCCCAAGAAGAGATCAAATACACAAGTTAAGGATTCAATATGTCTTGCTGATGGGCCAGCCATAAAATTAAGGTCCAAGAAACAAATGAGCAATTGTTTGCTTGGTTTATTCTGAACCAGAGCAAACAATTTCGAAAATCATGTCAAAGATTCAACCCAACTCTTCAAAGATTCAGTTTTTAGTCTTGCCTTGTTTTTATTTCTTTATTTTTCAATTTCTACATGTTTTAAGACTTTTCAACTTTCTCTTTGCTACTTATACTCCCTTTTGTTTCAGAAACAATTATTCACTCTTTTTATAAAAAAAACTCTTTCTAAAATCTGTGAATCTCTTGTTCATCATATGAACATTGAATCTGCATAGAGTTCATTCTCTGATTGCAAAATCCTGTCTTTGATCATACCCAAAGTTCATTCTCTTGATCTACACAATTCTACACAAGATCTGATGAATCCACAGATCATTTCTGAAGAAACCCCAATCAATCATCAACCATCTTCATCAGATTCATTCCTTTCTCTCTCAAACCAGAAGATCATCCTTCATAGAATCAGGGACAAAAAAGGATCTCCTCATAAGGGATTCATCATTCTTCAAGCTCCTTATCAAACCAGGATGAATCACTTTGTAAGAAGCTTGATTTGGAACCATTATTCAGTAGATAGTTTCCATGAAGTTGAATAAATCCCAAAGGAGTTATGTTTAAGAAGTTATTCCACTTTCTAATCATGATATCCATGTTTAGCCTGTTTGGACATATGGCAAGTTCTTCAAGCTCCTAATCAAACTAGGATGAATCATTATGTAAGAAGCTTGAATTGGAACCATTATTCAGTGGAGAGTATCCATGAAGTTGAATAAATCCCAAAGGAGTTATGTTGAAGAAGTTATTCCACTTTCTAATCAGGATATCCTTGTTTAGCCTGTTTGGACATATGGCAAGTTCTTCAAGCTCCTTATCAAACCAGGATGAATCACTATGTAAGAAGCTTGATTTGGAACCATTATTCAGTAGATAGTTTCCATGATGTTGAATAAATCCCAAAGGAGTTATGTTTATGAAGTTATTTCACTTTCTAGTCAGGATATCCATGTTTAGCATGTTTGGACATATGACAAGTTCTTGAAGCTTCTAATCCAACCAGGATGAATTACTATGTATAAAGCATAACTTGGAACTATTAATAATTGGAGAGTTTTTCATGAATTTGAATAAATCTCATAGGAGTTATGTTGAATAAGTTATTCCACTTTCTAATCAGGATATCCATGTTTAGCCTGTTTGGACATATGGCAACTTCTTCAAGCTTCTCATCAAACCATGATTAATCACTATGTAAGAAGATTTATTTGGAACCATTATTTAGTGGAGAGTATCCATGAAGTTTAATAATTCCCAAAGGAGTTATGTTTAAGAAGTTATTCCACTTTCTAATCATGATATCCATGTTTAGCTTGTTTGGATATATGGCAAGTTCTTCAAACTTCTAATCAAACCAGGATGAATCACTATGTAAGAAGGTTGATTTGGAACCATTATTCAGTGGAGAGTATCCATGAAGTTGAATAAATCCCAAAGGAGTTATGTTTAAGAAGTTATTCCACTTTCTAATCATGATATCCGTGTTTAGCCTGTTTGAACATATGGCAAGTTCTTCAAGCTCCTTATCAAACCAGGATGAAT
>MU107421.1:25834-53662 GCA_012274485.2 Sinapis alba
CGTTGAGTTAAATCCTTCCATTCAGTACGGATAAGGCTTATCATATCAGCCTATCAGTACGTATGGGTCATTTTCATGTACTGATGGGACCAGTCCGGACAGTCCATGGTCCGTTGAGTTAAATCCTTCCATTCAGTACGGTTAAGGCTGGTCATATCAGCTTATCGGTACGTATGGGTCAATTTTTCATGGTCTGATGGACCATTCTTGACAGCCCCTTGTCCATCCAGGCAGTACGGATGGCTGGTCGTATCAGCCTATCAACACGTATGGGTCATTTTTCATGTACTGATGGGACTAGTCCGGACAGTCCATGGTCCGTTGAGTTAAATCCTTCCATTCAGTACGGTTAAGGCTGATCTTATCAGCCTATCATTACGCATGGGTCAATTTTTCATGCCAATATGGACCAGTCTGGACATTCCTTGGTCCTTCTAGGCAGTACGGATGGCTGATCGTACCAGCCTATCAGTACGTATGGGTCATTTTTTATGTACAGGTGGGACCAGTCTTGTAAGTCCATGGTCCGTTGAGTTAAGTCCTTCCATTCAGTACAGATAAGGCTGATCATATCATCCTATCAGTACATGTGGGTCAATTTTTCATGCCAAGATGGACCAGTCTGGACATTCCTTGGTCCTTCTAGGCAGTACGGATGGCTAATCGTATCAGCCTATCAGTACATATGGGTCATTTTCATGTACTGATGGGACCAGTCCGGACAGTCCATGGTCCGTTAAGTTAAGTCCTTCCATTCAGTACGAAAAAGGCTGATCATATCAGCCTATCAGTTCGTATGGGCCAATTTTTAATCGCTGATGGACCAGGCTGATGGACCAGTTTGAACAGTCCTTGTTCCATTCAGGCAGTATGGATGGCTGATCATATCAGCCTATCAGTACGTATGGGTCATTTTTCATGTACAGGTGGGACCAGTCTTTAGAGTCCATGGTCCGGTGAGTTAAGTCCTTTTTTCAGTACGGATAAGGCGGATCATATCAGCCTATCAGTACGTGTAGTTCGATTTTTCATGGCCTGATGGACCAGTCTGGACAGTCCTTGGTCTATCCAGGCAGTACGGATAGCTGATCGTATCAGCCTATCAATATGTGTGGATCATTTTTCATGTACTGATGGGACCAGTTTGGACAGTCCATGGTCCATTGAGTTAAATCCTTCCAGTCAGTACAGATAAGGGTGATCATATCTGCATATCAGTACGTGTGGGTTGATTATTCGTGGCCTGATGGACCAGTCTGGAAAGTCCTTGGTCCATCCAGGCAGTACGGATGGCTGATCGTACCAGCCTATCAGTACGCGTGGGTCGATTTTTCATGGTCTGATGGACCAGTCTGGACAGTCCTTGGTCCATCCAGGCAAGACGAATGACTTATCATATCAGTCATCAATACGTATGGGTCATTTTTCATGTACTGCTGGGACCAGTCTGAACAGTCCATGGTCCGTTGAGTTAAGTGCTTCCATTCAGTACATATAAGACTGATCATATCAGCCTATCAGACGTATGGGTCGATTTATTATGGCCTGATGGACCAGTCCGGACAGTGCTTGGTCCATCCAGGCAGTACGGATTGCTGATCGTATCAGCGTATAGTATGTATGGGTTATTTTTCATGTATAGGTGGGACCAGTCTGGACAGTCCATGGTCCGTTGAGTTAAATCCTTCCATTTTGTACGGATAAGGCTAATCATATCAGCCTACCAGTACGTGTGGGTCAATTTTTCATGGCGTGATGGGCCAGTCTGGACAGTCCTTGGTCCTTCCAGGCAGTGTGGATGGCTGATCGTATCAGCCTATCAGTACGTATGGGTCATTTTCCATTTACTAATGGGACCAGGTCGAACAATCTATGGTCGGTTGAGTTAAATCCTTTCATTCAGTACGGTTAAGGCTGATCATATCAACTTATCAGTACATATGAATTGATTATTTTTATGGCTTGATGGACCAGTCTGGAAAGTCTTTGGTCCATCCAGGCAGTACGGATGGCTGATCGTACCAGCCTATCAGTACGTGTGGGTCATTTTTTATGTACAGGTGGGACCAGTCTTGATAGTTCATGGTCCGTTGAGTTAAGTCCTTCCGTTCGGTATGGATAAGGCTGATTATCAGCCTATTAGTACGTGTGGGTCAATTTTTAATGGTCTGATGGACCAGTCTTGACAGCCCTTGGTTCATCCAGGCAAGACAGATGGCTGATCGTATCAGTCATTAGTATGTATGAGTCATTTTTTATGTACAGGTGGGACCAGTCTTGACAGTCCATGGTCCGTTGAGTTAAGTCCTTCCATTCAGTACAGATAAGGCTGATCATATCAGCTTATCAGTACATGTGGGTCAATTTTTCATGCCAAGATGGACTAGTCTGGACATTCCTTGGTCCTTCTAGGCAGTACGGATGGCTGATCGTATCAGCCTATCAGTACGTATGGGTCATTTTCATGTACTGATGGGACCAGTCCGGACAGTCCATGGTCCGTTAAGTTAAGTCCTTCCATTCAGTACGGTTAAGGCTGATCATATCAGCCTAGCAGTTCGTATGGGCCATTTTTCATGTGCAGGTGGGACCAGTCTTTAGATTCCATGGTCCGTTGAGTTAAGTCCTTTTGTTCAGTACATATAAGGCTGATCATATCAGCCTATCAGTACGTGTGGGTCGATTTTTCATGGCCTGATGGACCAGTCTGGACAGTCCTTGGTCCATCCAGGCAGTACGGATAGCTGATCATATCAGCCTATCAATACGTGTGGGTCATTTTTCATGTACTGATGGGACCAGTCTGGACAGTTCATGGTCCGTTGAGTTAAATCCTTCCATTCAGTACGGATAAGGCTGATCATATCAACATATTAATATGTGTGGGTCATTTTTAAATGGCCTTATGGACCAGTTTGGACAGTCCTTGGTCCTTCCAGGCAGTATGGGTGGCTGATCGTATAAGCCTATCAATACGTGTGGGTCATTTTTCATGTACTAATGGGACCAGTTTGGACAGTCCATGGTCCATTGAGTTAAATCCTTCCAGTCAGTACAGATAAGGGTGATCATATCTGCATATCAGTACGTGTGGGTTGATTATTCGTGGCCTGATGGACCAGTCTGGAAAGTCCTTGGTCCATCCAGGCAGTACGGATGGCTGATCGTACCAGCCTATCAGTACGTGTGGGTCATTTTTTATGTACAGGTGGGACCAGTCTTCATAGTTCATGATCCGTTGAGTTAAGTCCTTCCGTTTGGTATGGATAAGGCTGATTATATCAGCCTATCAGTACGTGTGGGTCGATTTTTAATGGTCTGATGGACCAGTCTTGACAGTCCTTGGTTCATCCAGGCAAGACGGATGGCTGATCGTATCAGTCATTAGTACGTATGGGTCATTTTTCATGTATAGGTGGGACCAGTGTTGACAGTCCATGGTTCGTTGAGTTAAATCCTTCCATTCAGTACGGATAAGGATGATCATATCAGCCTATCAGTACGTGTGGGTCAATTTTTCATGTCCTGATGGACCAGTCTGGACAGTCATTGGTCCTTCCAGGCAGTACGGATGGCTTATCGTATTAGCGTATCAGTACATATGAGTTGTTTTTCATGTACTGATGGGACCGTTCTGGAAAGTCCACGGTCCGTTGAGTTAAACTTTCCATTCAGTACATATAAGGCTGATCATATCAGCCTATCAGTACGTATGGGTAGATTTTTCATGGCCTGATGGACCTGTATGGACAGTCCTTGGTCCATCCAAGCAGTACAAATGGCTGATCGTATCAGCCTATCAATTCGTATGGGTCATTTTTCATGTACTCCTGGGACCAGTCTGAACAGTTCATGGTCCGTTGAGTTAAGTCCTTCGGTTCAGTACATAAAAGGTTGATCATATCAGCCTATAGTACGTGTGGGTCGATTTTTCGTGGCCTGATGGACCAGTTTGGACAGTCCTTGGTCCATCCAGGGAGTACGGAGAGCTGATCGTATAAGCCTATCAATACGTGTGGGTCATTTTTCATGTACTAATGGGACCAGTCTGGAATGTCCATGGTCCGTTGAGTTAAATCCTTCCATTCAGTATGGATAAGGCTGATCAATTCAGCATATCAGTATGTGTGGGTAAATTCTACGTGGTCTTATGGACCATTCTGGACAGTCCTTGGTCCTTCCAGGCAGTACGGATGGCTGATCGTACCAGCCTATCAGTACGTATGGGTCATTTTTAATGTACAGGTGGGACCAGTCTTGATAGTCCATGGTCCGTTGAGTTAAGTCCTTCCGTTCAGTACAGATAAGGCTGATCATATCAGCCTATCAGTACGTGTGGGTCAATTTTTCATTCCAAGATGGACCAGTCTGGACATTCCTTGGTCCTTCTAGGCAGTACGGATGGCTGATCGTATCAGCCTATCAGTACGTATGGGTCTTTTTCATGTACTGATGGGACCAGTCTGGACAGTCCATGGTCCGTTAAGTTAAATCCTTCCATTCAGTACGGTTAAGGCTGATCATATCAGCCTATCAGTACGTATGGGTCAATTTTTCATGGCCTGATGGACCAGTCTGAACAGTCCTTGGTCCATCCAGGCAGTATGGATGGCTGATTATATCAGCCTATCAGTACGTATGGGTCATTTTTCATGTACAGGTGGGACCAGTCTTTAGATTCCATGGTCCATTGAGTTAAGTCCTTTTTTCAGTACGGATAAGGCTGATCATATCAGCCTATCAGTACGTGTGGGTCGATTTTTCATGGCCTGATGGACCAGTCTGGACAGTCCTTGGGCCATCCAGGCAGTACGGATAGCTGATCGTATCAGCCTATCAATACGTGTGGGTCATTTTTCATGTACTGATGGGAGCAGTCTGGACAGTTCTTTGTCCGTTGAGTTAAATCCTTCCATTCAGTATGGATAAGGCTGATCATATCAGCATATCAGTACGTGTGGGTCGATTTTTCGTGGCCTGATGGACCAGTCTGGACAGTCCTTGGTTCTTCTACGCAGTATGGATGGCTGATTGTATAAGCCTATCAATACGTGTGGGTTATTTTTTATGTATTGATGGGACCAGTCTGGACATTCCATGGTCTGTTGAGTTAAATCCTTCCACTCAGTACGGATAAGGCTGATCATATCAGCATATCTGTACATGTGGGTTGATTTTTCGTGGCCTGATGGACCAGTCTGTACAGTTCTTGGTCCATTCAGGCAGTCCGGATGGCTGATCATACCAGCCTATCAGTATGTATGGGTCATTTTTTATGTACAGGTGGGACCAGTCTTGATAGTCTATGGTCCGTTGAGTTAAGTCCTTCTGTTCGGTACGGATAAGGCTTATTATATCAGCATATCAGTACATGTGGGTCAATTTTTCATGGTCTGATGGACCAGTCTGGACAGTCCTTGGTCTATCCAGTCAAGACGGATGGCTGATCATATCAGTCAACAGTACGTATGGGTCAATTTTCATGTATAGGTGGGACCAGTCTGGACAGTCCATGGTCCGTTGAGTTAAATCCTTCCATTCAGTATGGATAAGGCTGATCATATCAGCCTATCAGTACGTGTGGGTCAATTTTTCATGGCCTGATGGGCCAGTCTGGATAGTCCTTGGTCCTTCCAAGCAAAACAGATGGCCTATCGTATTAGCGTATCAGTACGTGTGGGTCATTTTTCATGTACAGATAGGACCGTTCTGGACAGTCCACGGTCCGTTGAGTTAAACTTTCCATTCAGTACATATAAGGCTGATCATATCAGCCTATCTGTACGTATGGGTAGATTTTTCATGGCCTGATGGACTAGTATGGATAGTCCTTGGTCAATCCAGGCAATACAAATGGCTAATCGTATTAGCCTATCAATACGTATGGGTTATTCTTCAAGTCCTGATGGGACCAATCTTGTTAGTCCATGGTCTGTTGAGTTAAGTCCTTTCGTTCAGTACAAATAAGGCTGATCATATCAGCCTATCAGTACGTGTGGGTCGATTTTTCATGGTTTGATGGACCAGTCTAGACAGTCCTTGGTCAATCCAGGCAAGACGGATGGTTGATCATATCAGTCATCAGTACGTATGGGTCATTTTTCATGTATAGGTGGGACCAGTCTGGTCAGTCCATTGTCCGTTGAGTTAAATCCTTCCATTCAGTACGGATAAGGCTAATCATATCAGCCTATCAGTACGTGTGGATCGATTTTTCATGCCTGATGGACCAGTCTGGACAGTCCTTTGTCCATCCAGGCAGTACGGATAGATGATCGTATAAGCATATCAATATGGTGGGTAGTTTTTCATGTACTGATGGGACTAGTCTGGACAGTTCATGGTCCGTTGAGTTAAATCCATCTATTCATTACGGATAAGCTGATCGTATCAGCCTATCAGTACGTGTGGGTCAGATTTAGGTGGCTTTATGGACCAGTCTGGACAGTCCTTGGGGCTTCCAGGCAGTACGGATGGCTGATCGTATAAGCCTATCAATAAATGTGGGTCATTTTTAATGTACTGATGGGACCAGTCTGGACCGTCCATGGTCCGTTGAGTTAAGTCCTTTCTTTCAGTACAAATAAGGTTGATCATATCAGCCTATCAGTACTTGTGGGTCAATTTTTCGTGGCCTGATGGACTAGTCTGGACAGTCCTTGGTCCATCCAGGCAGTACGGATAGCTTATCGTATAGGCCTATCAATACGTGTGGGTCATTTTTCATGTACTGATGGGACCAGTCTGGACAGTCCATGGTCCGTTGAGTAAAATCCGTCCATTCAGTACGGGTAAGGCTGATCATATCAGCATATCAGTACGTGTGGGTAAATTCTACGTGGCCTTATGGACCATTCTGGACAGTCCTTGGTCCTTCCAGGCAGTACGGATGGCTGATCGTACCAGCCTATCAGTACGTATGGGTCATTTTTTATGTACAGGTGGGACCAGTCTTGACAGTCCATGGTCCATTGAGTTAAGTCCTTCAGTTCATTACAGATAAGGCTGACCATATCAGACTATCAGTACGTGTGGGTCAATTTTTCATGCCAAGATGGAAAAGTTTGGACATTCCTTGGTCCTTCTAGGCAGTACGGATGGCTGATCGTATCAGCCTATCAGTACGTATGGGTCATTCTCATGTACTGATGGGACCAGTCCGGATAGTCCATGGTCCGTTAAGTGAAATCCTTCCATTCAGTACGGTTAAGACTGATCATATCAGCCTATCAGTACGTATGGGTCAATTTTTCATGGCCTGATGGACCAGTCTGAACAGTTCTTGCTCCATCCAGGCAGTCTGGATGGCTGATCGTATCAGCCTATCAGTACGTATGGGTCATTTTTCATGTACAGGTGGGACCAGTCTTTAGAGTCCATGGTCCGTTGAGTTGAGTCATTTTGTTCAGTACGGATAAGGTTGATCATTTCAGCCTATCAGTACCTGTGGGTCGATTTTTCATGGTTTGATGGACCAGTCTGGACAGTCCTTGGTCCATCCAGGCAAAACGGATGGTTGATCGTATCAGTCATCAGTACGTATGGGACCAGTCCAGGCAAAACGGATTGTTGATCGTATCAGCCTATCAGTATGTATGGGTAAATTTTTCATGTCCTAATGGACCAGTCAGGACAGTCCTTTGTCCTTCTAGGAAGTACAAATGGCTGGTCGTATCAGCCTATCAGTACGTATGGGTCATTTTTCATGTACTGATGGGACTAGTCCGGACAGTACATGGTCCGTTGAGTTAAATCCTTCCATTCAGTACGGTTAAGGCTGATCTTTTGAGACTATCATTACGTATGGGTCAATTTTGCATGCTTAGATGGACCAGTCTGGACATTCCTTTGTCCTTCTAGGCAGTACGGATGGCTGATCGTATCAGCCTATCAGTAGGTATGGGTCATTTTCATGTACTGATGGCACCAATCTGGACAGTCCACGGTCCGTTGAGTTAAATCCTTCCATTCAGTACGGATAAGGCTGATCATATTAACCTATCAGTACGTATGGGTTAATTTTTCATGGCCTATTGGACTAGTCTGGGCAGTCCTTGGTCCTTCCAGGCAGTACAAATGGCTGATTGTATCAGCCTATCAGTATGTATGGGCCAATTTTTCATGGCCTGATGGACCTGTCTGGACAGTCTTTGTTCCTTCCAGGCAGTACGGATTGCTGATCGTATCAGCCTATCAGTACGTATTTGTCATTTTTCATGGCCTGATGGACCAATATGGACAGTCCTTTGTCCTTCCAGGCAGTACGGATGGCTGATCGTATCAGCCTATCAGTACGTATGGGTCATTTTTCATGTACTGATGGCACAATCCGGACAGTTCATGGTATGTTGAGTTAAATCCTTCCATTCAGTACGGATAAAGCTGATCATATCAGCCTATCAGGATGTATGGGTCGATTTTTCATGGCCTGATGGAACAGTCTGGACAGTCCTTGGTCCTTCCAGGCAGGACGGATGGCTGATCGTATCAGCCTATTAGTACATATGGGTCATTTTTCATGTACTGATGGGACCAGTATGGACAGTCCATGGTCCGTTGAGTTAAATCCTTCTATTCAGTACGGTTAAGGCTGATCATATCAGCCTATCAGTACGTATGGGTTAATATTTTCATGGCTTGATGGACCAGTCTGGAAAGTTCCTGGTCCATCCAGGCAGTACGGATGGCTGATCGTATCACCTTATTAGTATGTATGGGTCATTTTTCATGTACTGATGGCACCATTCTGGACAGTCCATGGTCCGTTGAGTTAAATCCTTCCATTCAGTACAAATAAGGCTGATCATATCAGCCTATCAGTACGTATGAGTCAATTTTTCATGGCCTGATGGACCAGTCTGGACAGTCCTTTGTCCTTCCAGGCAGTACGGATGGTTGATCGTATCAGCCTATCAGTACGTATGGGTCATTTTTCATGTACTGATGGGACTAGTCCGGACAGTCCATGGTCCGTTGAGTTAAATCGTTCCATTCAGTACGGTTAAGGCTGATCTTTTCAGACTATCATTACGTATGGGTCGATTTTTCATGCCTAGATGGACCAGTCTGGACATTCCTTTCTCCTTCTAGGCAGTACGGATGGCTGATCGTATCAGCCTATCAGTACGTATGGGTCATTTTCATGTACTGATGGCACCAATCTGGACAGTCCATGGTCCGTTGAGTTAAATCCTTCCATTCAGTACGGATAAGGCTGATCATATTAACCTATCAGTACGTATGTGTTAATTTTTCATGGCCTATTGGACTAGTCTGGGCAGTCCTTGGTCCTTCCAGGCAGTACATATGGCTGATCGTATCAGCCTATCAGTATGTATGGGCCAATTTTTCATGGCCTGATGGACCTGTTTGGACAGTCTTTGCTCCTTCCAGGCAGTACGGATTGCTGATCGTATCAGCCTATCAGTACGTATTTGTCATTTTTCATGGCCTGATGGACCAGTCTGGACAGTCCTTTGTCCTTCCAGGCAGTACGGATGGCTGATCGTATCAGCCTATCAGTACGTATGGGTCATTTTTCATGTACTGATGGCACAATCCGGAGAGTTCATGCTACATTGAGTTAAATCCTTCCATTCAGTACGGATAAAGCTGATCATATCAGCCTATCAGGATGTATGGGTCGATTTTTCATGGCCTGATGGACCAGTCTGGACAGTCCTTGGTCCTTCCAGGCAGGACGGATGGCTGATCGTATCAGCCTATTAGTACATATGGGTCATTTTTCATGTACTGATGGGACCTGTATGGACAGTCCATGGTTCGTTGAGTTAAATCCTTAAATTCAGTACGGTTAAGGCTGATCATATCAGCCTATCAGTATGTATGGGTTAATTTTTTCATGGCTTGATGGACCAGACTGGAAAGTTCCTGGTCCATCCATGCAGTACGGATGGCTGATCGTATCACCTTATTAGTACGTATGGGTCATTTTTCATGTACTGATGGCACCATTCTGGACAGTCCATGGTCCGTTGAGTTAAATCCTTCCATTCAGTACAAATAAGGCTGATCATATCAGCCTATCAGTACATATGAGTCAATTTTCATGGCCTGATGGACCAGTCTGGACAGTCCTTTGTCCTTCCAGGCAGTACGGATGGTTGATCGTATCAGCCTATCAGTACGTATGGGTCATTTTTCATGTACTGATGGGACCAGTCTGGACAGTCCATGGTCCGTTAAGTTAAATCCTTCCATTCAGTAAGGATAAGGCTGATCATATCAGCCTATCAGGACCTATGGGTCGATTTTTCATGGCCTGATGGACCAGTCTGGACAGTCCTTGGTCCTTCCAGGCAGGACGAATGGCTGATTGTATCAGCCTATCATTACATATGGGTCTTTTTTAATGGGTTGATGGACCAGTCTGGAAAGTTCCTGGTCCATCCAAGCAGTACGGATGGCTGATCGTATCAGCCTATCAATACGTATTGGTAATTTTTCATGTACTGATGGCACCAATCTGGACAGTCCATGGTCCGTTGAGTTAAATCCTTCCATTCAGTACAGATAAGGCTGATCATATTAGCCTATCAGTACGTATGGGTCGATTTTTCATGGACTATTGGACTAGTCTAGACAGGCCTTGGTCCTTCCAGGCAGTACATATGGCTGATCGTATCAGCCTATCATTACGTATGGGTCAATTTTTAATGGCCTGATGAACCAGTCTGGACACTCTTTGTTCCTTCAGGTAGTACGGATTGCTGATCGTATCAGCCTATCAGTACATATGAGTCATTTTTCATGTATTGATGGGACCAGTCCAGACAGTCCATGGCTGTTAAGTTAAATCCTTCCATTCAGTACGGTTAAGACTTATCATATCAACCTCTCAGACGTATAGGTCGATTTTTCATTGTCTGATGGACCAGCCTGGACAGTCCTTGGTCCATCCAGGCAGTACGGATGGCGTATCGTATCAGCCTATCAGGACGTATGGGTCATATTTGGTGTACTAATGGGACTAGTCTGGACAGTCCATGGTCCATTGAGTTAAATCCTTCCATTTAGTACAAACAAGGCTGATCATATCAGCCTTTCAGTACATATGAGTCAATTTTTCATGGTCTGATGGACCAGTCTGGACAGTCTTTTGTCCTTCCAGGAAGTACGGATGGCTGATCGTATCATCCTATCAGTACGTATGGGTCATTTTTCATGTACTGATGGGACCAGTCCGGACAGTCCATGGTCCGTTAAGTTAAATCCTTCCATTCAGTACGGATAAGGCTGATCATATCAGCCTATCAGGAAGTATGTGTCGATTTTTCATGGCCTGATGGACCAGTCTGGACAGTCCTTGGTCCTTCCAGGCAGGACAAATGGCTGATCGTATCAGCCTATCAGTAATTATGGGTCATTTTCATGTACGGATGGGACCAGTCAGGACAGTCAATGGTCCGTTGAGTTAAATCCTTCCATTCAGTATGTTTAAAATTACTCATATCAGCCTATCGGTACGTATGGGTTGATTTTTTCATGGCTTGATGGAGCAGTCTGGAAAGATCCTGGTCCATTCAGGCAGTACGGTTGGCTGATCGTATCAGCCTATCCGTATGTATGGGTAATTTTTTATGTCCTGATGGCACCAATTTAGACAGTCCATGGTCCGTTGAGTTAAATCCTTCCATTCAGTACGGATAAGGCCGATCATATCAGCCTATCAATACGTATGGGTCGATTTTTCATGGCCTATTGGACTAGTCTGGACAGTCCTTGGTCCTTCCAGGCAGTACAGATGGCGGATCGTATCAGCCTACCAGTACGTATGGGTCAATTTTTCATGGCCTAATGGACCTGTCTGGACAGTCTTTGTTCCTTCCAGGCAGTACGGATTGCTGATTGTATCAGCCTATCAGTACGTATGAGTCATTTTTCATGTATTGATGGGACCAGTCCAGACAGTCCATGGCCGTTATATTAAATCCTTTCATTCAGTACGGTTAAGACTTATCATATCAACCTCTCAGTACGTATGGGTAGATTTTTCATGGTCTGATGGACCAGCTAGGAAAGTCCTTGGTCCATCCAGGCAGTACGGATGGCTTATCGTATCAGCCTATCAGGACTTATGGGTCATATTTCGTGTACTAATGGGACTAGTCTGGACAGTCCATGGTCCATTGAGTTAAATCCTTCCATTCAGTACAAATAAGACTGATCATATCATCCTATCAGTACGTATGAGTCAATTTTTCATGGTCTGATGGACCAGTCTGGACAGTCCTTTGTCCTTCCAGGAAGTACGGATGGCTGATCGTATCATCCTATCAGTACGTATGGGTCCTTTTTTATGTACTGATGGGACCAGTCCGGACAGACCATGGTCCGTTAAGTTAAATTCTTCCATTCAGTAAGGATAAGGCTGATCATATCAGACTATCAGACAATCAGGATGTATGGGTCGATTTTTCATGGCCTGATGGACCAGTCTGGACAGTCCTTGGTCCTTCCAGGCAGGACGGATGGCTGATCGTATCAGCCTATAAGTACATATGGGTCATTTTTCATGTACTGATGGGACCAGTCAGGACAGTCCATGGTCCGTTGAGTTAAATCCTTCCATTCAGTATGTTTGAGGCTGATAATATCAGCCTATCAGTACGTATGGGTTGATTTTTTATGGCTTGATGGACAAGTCTGGAAATTTCCTGGTCCATCCAGGCAGTACAGATGGCTGATCGTATCAGCTTATCAGTACGTATGGGTCAATTTTTCATGGCCTGATGGACCTGTCTGGACAGTGTTTGTTCCTGCCAGGCAGTACGGATTGCTGATCGTATCAGCATATCAGTACGTATAGGTCATTTTTCATGGCCTAATGGACCAGTCTTGACAATCTTTTGTCCTTCCAGGCAGTACGGATGGCTGATCATATCAGCCTATCGGTACGTATGGGTCATTTTTCATGTACTGATGGGACCAGTCCGTATAGTCCATGGTACGTTGAGTTAAATCCTTCCATTCAGTACGGATATGGCTGATCATATCAGCCAATCAGGATGTATGGGTCGATTTTTCATGGCCTGATGGACCAGTCTGGACAGTCCTCGGTCCTTCCAGGCAGGACGGATGGCTGATCGTATCTGCCTATCAGTACATATGGGTCATTTTTCATGTACTGATGGGACCAGTATGGACAGTCCATGGTCTGTTGAGTTGAATCCATTTATTTAGTACGGTTTAGGCTTATCATATCAGCCTATCAGTACGTATGGGTTGATTTTTTCATGGCTTAATGGACCAGTCTGGAAAGTTCCTGGTCCATCCAGGCAGTACGGATGGCTGATCGTATCAGCCTATCAGTACGTATGGGTCATTTTTCATGTACTGATGGCACCATTCTGGACAGTCCATGGTCCGTTTAGTTAAATCCTTCCATTCAGTATGGTTAAGGCTGATCATATCAGCCTATCAATACGTATGGGTTGATTTTTTATGGCTTGATGGACCAGTCTGGAAATTTCCTGGTCCATCCAGACAGTACAGATGGCTGATCGTATCAGCATATCAGTACATATGGGTCAATTTTTCATGGCCTGATGGACCTGTCTGGACAGTGTTTGTTCCTTCCAGGCTGTACGGATTGCTGATCGTATCAGCTTATCAGTACGTATGGGTCATTTTCATGGCTTAATGGACCAGTCCGGACAATCCTTTGTCCTTCCAGGCTGTACGGATTGCTGATCGTCTCAGCCTATCAGTACGTATTGGTCATTTTCATGTACTGATGGGACCAGTCCGTATAGTCCATGGTACGTTGAGTTAAATCCTTCCATTCAGTACGGATCTGGCTGATCATATCAGCCAATCAGGATGTATGGGTCGATTTTTCATGGCCTGATGGACCAGTTTGGACAGTCCTTGGTCCTTCCAGGCAGAACGGATGGCTGATCGTATCAGCCTATCAATACATATGGGTCATTTCATGTACTGATGGGACCAGTATGGACAGTCCATGGTCCGTTGAGTTGAATCCTTTTATTCAGTATGGACAGTCCATGGTCCGTTGAGTTGATACGATCAGCCATCCGTACTGCCTGTAAGGACCAAGGACTGTTCAGCCATACGTATGAGTCAGTTTTTCATGGCCTGATGAACCAGTCTGGACAGTCCTTTGTCCTTCCAAGCAGTACGGATGGCTGATCGTATCAGCCTATCAGTACGTACGGGTCATTTTTCATGTACTGATGGGACCAGTCCGGACAGTCCATGGTCTGTTAAGTTAAATCCTTCCATTCAATAAGGGATATGCTGATCATATCAGCCTATCAGGACGTATGGTCGATTTTTCATGGCCTGATGGACCAGTCTGGACAGTCCTTGGTCCTTCCAGGCTGGACAGATGGCTGATCCTATCAGCCTATCAGTACATATGGGTCATTTTTCATGTACTGATGGGACTAGTCAAGACAGTCCATGGTCCGTTGAGTTAAATCCTTCCATTCAGTACAGATAAGGCTGATCATATCAGCCTATCAGGATGTATGGGTCGATTTTTCATGGCCTGGTGGACCAGTCTGGACAGTCCTTGTCCTTCCACGCAGGACGGATGGCTGATCGTATCAGCCTATCAGTACGCATGGGTTGATTTTTTCATGGCTTGATGGACCAGTCTGGAAAGTTCCTGGTCCTTCTAGGCAGTACAGATGGCTGATCGTATCAGCCTATTAGTACGTATGGGTCAAAAATGTTCAAGGCCTGATGGACCTGTCTGGACAGTGTTTGTTCCTTCCAGGCAGTACGGATTGCTGATCGTATCAGCCTATCAGTACATATGGGTCATTTTTCATGGCCTGATGGACCAGTCTGGACAGTCCTAAGTCCTTCCAGGCAGTACAGATGGCTGATCGTATCAGCCTATCAGTATATATGGGTCATTTTTCATGTACCGATGGGACTAGTCTGGACAGTCCATGGTACGTTAAGTTAAATCCTTCCATTCAGTACAGATAAGGCTGATCATATCAGCCTATCAGGATGTATGGGTCGATTTTTCATGGCCTGGTGGACCAGTCTGGACAGTCCTTGTCCTTCCACGCAGGACGGATGGCTGATCGTATCAGCCTATCAGTACATATGGGTCATTTTGCATGTACTGATGGGACCAGTATGGACAGTCCATGGTCCGTTGAGTTAAATCATTTTATTCAGTACGGTTAAGGTTGATCGTATCAGCCTATTAGTACGTATGGGTTGATTTTTTCATGGCTTGATGGACCAGTCTGGAAAGTTCCTGGTCCATCCAGGCAGTACGGATGGCTGATCCTATCAGCTTATCAGTACGTATGGGTCATTTTTCATGTACTGATGTCACCATTCTGGACAGTCCATGGTTTGTTGAGTTAAATCCTTCCATTCAGTACAAATAAGGCTGATCATATCAGCCTATCAGTACATATGAGTCAATTTTTCATGGCCTGATGGACCAGTCTGGACAGTCCTTTGTCCTTCCAGGCAGTACGGATGGCTGATTGTATCTGCCTATCAGTACGTATGGGTCATTTTTCATGTACTGATGGGACCAGTCTAGACAGTCCATGGTCCGTTAAGTTAAATCCTTTCATTCAGTAAGGATAAGGCTGATCATATAAGCCTATCAGGACGTATGGGTCGATTTTTCATGGCCTGATGGAGCAGTCTGGACAGTCCTTGGTCCTTCCAGGCAGGACGGATGGCTGATCGTAGCAGCCTATTAGTGAATATGGGTCTTTTTTATGTACTGATGGGACCAGTGAGGACAGTCCATGGTCCGTTGAGTTAAATCCTTCTATTCAGTATGGTTAAGGATGATCATATCAGCCTATCAGTACGTATGGGTTGATTTTTTCATGGCTTGATGGAACAGTCTGGAAAGTTCCTGGTTCATCCAGGCAATACAGATGGCTGATCGTATCAACGTATCAGTATGTGTTGAATCTAAAATCGGTAACCCTAGATCGGTGATCGATTTCGATGGTGGGTTTATCAAAGAGACGATTTAGAGAACAAATCAAGGAGTTTTTTGATGAAAAATCGGGATGTTTGGTGAAGAACAAGGTAAGAACAAAGAAAGAGTAATGAAAATCCTAGTTCTAGGCTTGCCCTTGAAGTATCTGTGTCTTTCTTGATCCCGACCTCCTTCTTTATATATGCTACCTATTATTGTCAAAGTCGGTTTGACGGGCTTCATGGGCCGACTTCCTTACTGATATTGGGCCGAGTTCATGCCTAAATGGGCCTATGTGGGTAGATGTAATCTATCCCCAACAATAAGTCCCCCCTAGTTCATCGAACATATTGATGTTTATTCGGTGAAGTTCTTTAACTGGGTGAATTTAAGGCGTGATCTCGGTCATCCGTGTTCTCTGTAGATTTGTAGTAGTAGGCTGTCTCCAGCTTCCTTTTTGTTTGAGCATCAATCTCGATCTCGGTCACCAATATGTATTTAATATTATTATTTCTCGAGCCCATGCCTCCCACTTCGTGTCACTCAAAGTAGGTAATACTCTCGAGATTCCGAGATAGTAGGACACGTGTCACAATCTATAGGGTTCTAGACCTAATCATGACAACTGATCGTCTTCCGCGCCGAGATATTTATAAAAGTTTCCCTCAATGCTTGTTTCCGCATCCTCCTGCTGCTTATTTTCAAAAGGTACTTCTCAGATTTCTCTGCCTTCTTTCTTTTTTCTCTCTCTAGATACTTGTATTCCGGTGACAATGTCTTCTTCGTTCCGCCGGTGTTCCCAGAAAGGTAAAGCGATCGCCGCCGACTCTGACTCAGAGAGCACTGGTTCTCCGTTGATACGGAGGCCGAGAGCGGTAACTCTTGGGGAATGGATAACCCACGGCTAACGTCTGCAGAGTTAGCTTTACTGGATAGCGCCGAACGTGACATCGTCAGATTTAGTTTGGAATTAGAAGATCGAGAAATGTTGGGGATAGATTACATCTACCCACATAGGACCATTTAGGCATGAACTCGGCCCAAAATCAGTAAGGAAGTCGACCCATGAAGCCCGTCAAACCGACTTCGACAATAATAGGAGGTGTATATATAGAAGGAGGTTGGAATGAAGAAACACACAAATACTTCAAGGGCAAGCCTAGAACTAGGGTTTTCATTACTCTTTCTTTGTTCTAACCTTGTTCTTCACCAAACATCCCGATTTTTCATTAATAAACTCCTTGATTTGTTCTCTAAATCATCTCTTTGATAAACCCACCATCAAAATCGATCACCGATCTAGGGTTACCGATTTCGGATTCAACAATTGGCGCCGTCTGTGGGGAATCGCGAAGAGTAAAGATCAAGAACATCAATCAAAATGATGACACGATCGCCAATGAACCAAGTAGGTCAACAGCCAGTCGACCTAAATACCGTCTTGGCCTCTCTCGCCGCCGTCGTTCAAAGACTCGATCAGCAAGATGACGCTAATAAGGCGACTCAAGAACGTCTCGAGGCAATCGCCACCGCTTGTCTACCTCCTGCATAAGCAGACGACCAAGATCCGGATACTGCCCGACGACGTTTGTTCCAAACTACGATATGGAATCAAGCAGCCGATCAAGCAACCAACGAAGAACTTCTACGTCTTCAAGGAATGATTAAAGACATGTCGTCCAAAATCCATCAAGCCACGAGTTTCGCACCAGAAATCGATCGAGTCTTGGAAGCAACTCAAAAAACACCGTTCACCAAGAAGATCACTAACGTCCGAGTGCGACATCAAGACAAACACCGGATACTGTCTTTCCGCGGAGACTCTGACCCCAGTGACCATATGACCAGCTTTAACATTGCTATGGGTCAAGCCTATTTCTCCACGGAAGAGAGAGATGCCGGTTACTGTCAACTTTTCGATGAAAGTTTAGCAGGACCGGCTGTGATAACCCGCCCTTCGGGATAAAATGGTCGAGATTGACAAAGACGGAGTTTGGAGCCAAGCTTTTGGGAGATTACACATTTGGAGAAATGTTTAGTTTTGATCATTTCAAACTTAACATGGTTCGGAGAAGACAGAAGATTGGTCGAGCATCAACTTGATGGTCGAACCGCGGGCGATACGAATCAACCGAGAAGTTTCGAAGTACGATGTGGTCAAGGAATGGATCGTGAGTGAACCAGGAGTCAGATAAGCTGCTCTACCATTATTAGAAGTGTCTCAGATTGATCAGTCGAAGATTTTGGAAGCATCACATTTTTGGAAGCACGACGGTTTAGAAGCTCGACGTTTCAGAAACCCGACATTTCTTAGCCACTAAGTTTTCCGCGAAACTTCATATCTATCACCACAATATTATTTCAGAGACATTATAAGTTGGAAGCAGGACGCGAGTAAGCAGGACTGGAGTAAGCAGGACTGGAGTAAGCAGGACGAGAAGCAAGCACGACGGGAAAACCCGAAGTTAGACAAAAACCGTAATTTCGGTTTTACGAAATTTCTGGAGGACGCAGGAGGCTCGGGAAATATTTTTAGAGGATCTCAGTATTCATCCGGAGTTTATTAGAAGTATTCAGATAATCAGAATGGGAGCAGAAAAATATTCGGGATTGATCGCGGGACGAAAATTCACCAGAAGGGCCGAAATCATGCAAATCGAACGAGAAACTCGAGGTGGCTTGATCTAAGGGATAGGAACGTGGTGTAAACCATCCAACCTTCTGAGTGTCAACAAAAGGAGGAGGTGTAGACGTGCATGAAGAAGAAGCATGCATCTTGACACCCGAAGCACGAAGTGTCGCGATATCTGCAGCCAGCGCATGCGTATTGACACACAGGGAGCGGTGTGTCGCGACGCATGCACTCTATCCATGCTAATGGACATCTGGTCGTCCAGGCAGGAGAATAGATGTCACTTTGCATGAGTTTGGTACATGCTGAGAGACATGTGGAGCACGAGGTGCCACGATGCATGCGTCCGGAGCCATGCGAAGCGACACACGCGCTGCCACCAACTTCGATCTGATTCACTGCTGTACACTATAAATACCCCACGACCCCTTCTCATTTAATTCATCCAGACCTTTCAAAAACAAGTTAAAACGTGGTTAGAGAGAGAGAGAGAAAGTAGAAAAAGAAAGCAAGAGGTTCTGATCTTTTTCGAGAGTTTTAGAGAGTTTCTGAGATCAGTTTCTCTACTGATTTTGAGTGAGTGTCCGAGGAAGGTTCTGTCCATATCAGTTCGTCCAAGGGAGTTATTTTCTTTCATGATCAAGTGGAGGTGCTGTCCAAGATCAGTTTAGTTTCATGGGTTCAGATCAGTCGAAGTTCTGAAGATCAATACTCCACCAGAAGTCCGAAGAACTGTCCAGAAGCTAATGAAGATTTTGTTTGAGTTGAGTTCAGTCCAGACCAGTCTCAGGGGAGGTACTGTACAAGTCAAGATCAGTCCAGTCCAGTCCATTCAAGTCGTTCGTTGGGTTTTGGCCAAGTCCTCTCCGATCAACCAACTGCTTATCGGCAAAGAACACTGTGAGTTGGTTTGTTTGAATTCCACTTGGAACTTAGTTTAGATCGAGTCTGCATATAGATTATAGATTAGACTGATCACGCGATTGCATGGTAGAGTCGTTAGGGTTATTTTATTTATGAATAGGACTCATCTTAGCACGGGCTAAGTTGAGATGAAACGGAATTAAGACTGAGTTAATAACCTGATTAGGACTAGGCTAGGATGCATCATGTTTTATATTCTTGCGTGTTGATATGGTTGAGTACAGGTTCCCGTTATCTTTAAAGATAGTTTCATAGCGGGAGACTGAACTATCTGGGTAACGGTTTGATTGAGTAGATTGTTTGTTAGATTAATTAAATGCTTGCTTGTTTAGGTAATCTTGTTGATTGAGGTTAGTCAGCTCTTGGTAAGGGAGCGACTAACTGGTTTATTTGATTAGTGTTCGTATTGTTGTTTAGTTTATTAGATGGTAGTATTAGTGGTCCTAAGCCATATAGGCCGGACTACTCGTACTAGTAGTTAGTGTCGTAGATTCTTAAGTGTTGTTAGGATAGAGTGTCGTGTGTGTTGCCGACAGTATGTGCGTGACCGGCCAACACTAGGCTTGTTTAGGGGTGATTAGTGTTTCCTCATCGTCGTACCCAGCGGGTTCAAGGAAACCCCTTATTCGCTGGATCGGGAAGACTCAGAGGAACGAGGTCATGGCTTATGGCTGAGTGTTACACGACGGTGTAACGTGGCAGTGACCCGAAGGACTGTGGGCTGTCGCGCGGTGACCCAAAAGACTGTGGGCCGCGGTCGGTTGAAAGTTCCTTCTTCCGGCCTTTGTGGTAGGGAGATAGGATATTGCCGATAGTGAGGAGGAACACGAAGTCACCAGGGCCCAGGTTAGAGTGTGTGTTGTGTTAGAGTGTCATAAAGGGTTATGGAACCCTAGAGTAAGTGGTAACACCGACATACGGTGTTACATGTTATATTGAGTCATAGTTAGTTAGAGTCTTATTTTTGGGTTTGTGTTTGTGGATTGGGTGATTTACTTGCAGGTTTCTAACATCAAGATCTAATTCCGGGTTAGGTATCGGATTAGTCTTGGTGTCTCTTTGGTTAGTGTAGACCCGATGTTGGCTGTTATGTTGCTTGACGGATTGCTTGTGAAGGGTGGTGGATATTAAAGCTACGCGGTATCATTGGTTGGCCGATCATGTTCTTGTCTGATTGTTGGTCGAGCGGTTAATGATACTTGTATTGCTAAGTGTCTAACACTACATGAGTATTGAACTCAGGCGCATATATGGCTAACTAGGGATTGGTTGTTGACTTGTTGTTATGCAGGTTCCCGTTACTTGAAGTTAGATTATGGCAGGAGGCCGAGTCTAACTTAGTAACGGTTTGTTTAGCCTTAGCTTTGTTTGCTTGCTAGGGTTAGATTGATTGTTATTTTGGGTTGTCTGGATTAGTTACTAGGTTGCGGGTAGAGGCCGCCAGCTCACTGAGTAACATTAGGTTACTCATCCAACTCCGTTGTCCTTTTTGTAGGTAGTTTAGGTAAGGATGATCGGATAGCTTGGTGCTGGACGTTAGGACCGCCGGAGTAGATTTTCATGCCTGTTGTAAACGGTATTTTGATAGTTGATGTGTTGACTTGATTTTGGCGTTAGGCCAGGACCGGTCTCAATTTATATCTATGTATGGATATTTCTTCAATCAATAAAGCAATTGTTTTATATGCGCATCATGAGTACTCTGATATTTTACTAGTCCGGTCTAACACAACGTTAAGTCGTCATACGGGTTGAAAAGCCTTAGGCCATGATCTAATGGACAACGTTAACTCTTGGTACGGGTTGCAAAGCCTTATGTCTTGAGTTAGCGGGACGAGTTAGTGAATGAACTAGTCTAAGTTGCGGAGTAAATTCTGCGACTTTGTCCGGATCGTTCCTAACCCGTCACGTAGCGCTTCCGGACCATGGTGTTGGGTTGGACGGTCAGTCATGTTCTTGTTTGATTGTTGGCTGGCCGGTTGGACTTTCATCTCCAACCCTCGGTGTTGGTTGGTTCGTCGGTCATGTTCTTGTTTGATTCTTGGCCGGTGGATCGACCTATGTCTAGGACGGTTCGGGGGTGTTACAGTAGGTGGTATCAGAGCATGGTTTCGTCCATGCTTCCGGAACTCATGATTTAATCGGTTTTCATTTTTTTATCGAGTCAAAAAGAGTCACAAAAGGCATTAGGGAATCCGGTCACGTCCAGCGGTCAGATTTGTAGTTTTAGGATTAGATAGTGGAGTCTAGAATTGTTAGGTTGCTTAGATAGAATTGTTAGGTTGTTGGTTAGCATTGCTAGGTTGTTTGGTTCGAATTGCGGTTAGGTTGCCCGGTTAGAATGGTAGGTTGTGAGGATAGATTCGCTAGGTTGCTGGTTAGTTTTGTGATTAGATTGTTGGGTTAGTTGTTAACTAACTTGCATGTGAAGTGTTCTTTTGAGTTGCAGCTTGTGTGTTCGTTGATCGGAACTTTAAGGAATGGAAACCTTAAAGTGAAAAGAGTTCAAGGCCAAAAACCCAAAGTTGAAGAGAAAGAGATATAGAGGGACTGGACAGTGGTATGGACTGGACAAGTGGAAACAAGACTTCGTTGGGAAAGAACTTCATCAGTTATGGGAAAATAAAGAGTTTGAGTAATCGGAAGCAAGGATGGTGAGTGTTATGGCAGAGTAAATGAAAGAAGACAATTCAGTATTCATCAAGTGAAGAGTTAAGTGGCGACATTGAGAAGGAGACTCAAGGCAAAGCAGTAGACAAAGTAAAGTGATATGGAGATTAATTCAAATGAGAGGAGCATGAGAAACCAAGAGTGAAGAAATGAGAGGATTAAAAACTAAGGGAATGCTATGGGATGTATCAAGTCTGAGTGAGTTCAGAATCAGAAGTCTGGGAGGAGACCAAAGAAACCGAAAAGGGAGACATAAAGGGCAAACCGATAAAGAAGCATATCAACTGATCAAGACCGCGAGACAAAGAGATCCAAGGAGAAATTGTCATCAAGTGGGGAGAGAGTCGTGAACTCGAGCCGTCAGACACCTAAGAATTCGAGGACGAATTCTATTAAGGGGGGGAGAATGTGATAACCCGCCCTTCGGGATAAAATGGTCGAGATTGACAAAGACGGATTTTGGAGCCAAGCTTTTGGGAGATTACACATTTGGAGAAATGTTTAGTTTTGATCATTTCAAACTTAACATGGTTCGGAGAAGACAGAAGATTGGTCGAGCATCAACTTGATGGTCGAACCGCGGGTGATACGAATCAACTGAGAAGTTTCGAAGTACGATGTGGTCAAGGAATGGATCGTGAGTGAACCAGGAGTCAGATAAGCTGCTCTACCATTATTAGAAGTGTCTCAGATTGATCAGTCGAAGATTTTGGAAGCATCACATTTTTGGAAGCACGACGGTTTAGAAGCTCGACATTTCAGAAACCCGACATTTCTTAGCCACTAAGTTTTCCATGAAACTTCATATCTATCACCAGAATATTATTTCAGAGACATTATAAGTTGGAAGCAGGACATGAGTAAGCAGGACGGGAGTAAGCAGGACGGGAAGCAAGCACGTCGGGAAAACCCGAAGTTAGACGAAAACCGTAATTTCGGTTTTACGAAATTTCTGGAGGAAGCAGGAGGCTCGGGAAATATTTTTAGAGGATCTCAGTATTCATCCGGAGTTTATTAGAAGTATTCAGATAATCACAATGGGAGCAGAAAAATATTCGGGATTGATCGCGGGACGAAAATTCACCAGAAGGGCCGAAATCGCGCAAATCGACCGAGAAGCTCGAGGTGGCTTGATATAAGGGAAAGGAACGTGGTGTAAACCATCCAACCTTCTGAGTGTCAACACAAGGAGGAGGTGTAGACGTGCATCAAGAAGAAGCATGCATCTTGACACCCGAAGCACGAAGTGTCGCGATATCTGCAACCAGCGCATGCATATCGACACACAGGGAGCGGTGTTTCACGACGCATGCACTCTATCCATGCTAATGGTACATCTGGTCGTCCAGGAAGGAGAATAGATGTCACTTTGCATGAGTTTGGTCCATGCTGAGAGACATGTGGAGCACGAGGTGCCGCGACGCATGCGTCCGGAGCCATGCGAAGCGACACACGCGCTGCCACCAACTTCGATCTGATTCACTGCTGTACACTATAAATACCCCACGACCCCTTCTCATTTAATTCATCCAGACCTTTCAAAAACAAGTTAAAACGTGGTTAGAGAGAGAGAGAGAAAGTAGAAAAAGAAAGCAAGAGGTTCCGATCTTTTTCGAGAGTTTTAGAGAGTTTCCGAGATCAGTTTCTCTACTGATTTTGAGTGAGTGTCCGAGGAAGGTTCTGTCCATATCAGTTCGTCCAAGGGAGTTATTTTCTTTCATGATCAAGTGGAGGTGCTGATCAAGATCAGTTTAGTTTCATGGGTTCAGATCATTCGAAGTTCTGAAGATCAATACTCCACCAGAATTCCGAAGAACTGTCCAGAAGCTAATGAAGATTCTGTTTGAGTTGAGTTCAGTCTAGACCAGTCTCAGGGGAGGTACTGTACAAGTCAAGATCAGTCCAGTCCAGTCCATTCAAGTCGTTCGTTGGGTTTTGGCCAAGTCCTCTCCGATCAACCAACTGCTTATCGGCAAAGAACACTATGAGTTGGTTTGTTTGAATTCCACTTGGAACTTAGTTTAGATCAAGTCTGCATATAGATTATAGATTAGAATGATCATGAGATTGCATGGTAGAGTCGTTAGGGTTATTTTATTTATGAATAAGACTCATCTTAGCACGGGCTAAGTTGAGATGAAACGGAATTAAGACTGAGTTAATAACCTGATTAGGACTAGGCTAGGATGCATCATGTTTTATATTCTTGCATGTTGATATGGTTGAGTACAGGTTCCCGTTATCTTTATAGATAGTTTCATAGCGGGAGACTGAACTATCTGGGTAACGGTTTGATTGAGTAGATTGTTTGTTAGATTAATTAAATGCTTGCTTGTTTAGTTAATCTTGTTGATTGAGGTTAGTCAGCTCTTGGTAAGGGAGTGACTAACTGGTTTATTTGAATAGTGTTCGTATTGTTGTTTAGTTTATTAGATGGTAGTATTAGTGGTCCTAAGCCATATAGGCCGGACTACACGTACTAGCAGTTAGTGTCGTAGATTCTTAAGTGTTGTTAGGATAGAGTGTCATGTGTGTTGCCGACAGTATGTGCCTGACCCGCCAATACTAGGCCTGTTTAGGGGTGATTAGTGTTTCCTCATCCTCGTACCTAGCGGGTTCAAGGAAACCCCTTATTTGCTGGATCGGGAAGACTCAGAGGAACGAGGTCATGGCTTATGGCTGAGTGTTACACGACGGTGTAACGTGGCAGTGACCCGAAGGACTGTGGGCTGTCGCGTGGTGACCCAAAAGACTGTGGGCCGCGGTCGGTTGAAAGTTCCTTCTTCCGGCCTTCGTGGTAGGGAGATAGGATATTGCCGATAGTGAGGAGGAACACGAAGTCACCAGGGCCCAGGTTAGAGTGTGTGTTGTGTTAGAGTGTCATAAAGGGTTATGGAACCCTAGAGTAAGTGGTAACATCGATATACGGTGTTACAAGTTATATTGAGTCATAGTTAGTTAGAGTCTTATTTTTGGGTTTGTGTTTGTGGATTGGTTGATTTACTTGCAGGTTTCTAACATCAAGATCTAATTCTGGGTTAGGTATCGGATTAGTCTTGGTGTCTCTTTGGTTAGTGTAGACCCGATGTTGGCTGTTATGTTGCTTGACGGATTGCTTGTGAAGGGTGGTGGATATTAAAGCTACACGGTATCATTGGTTGGCCGATCATGTTCTTGTCTGATTGTTGGTCGACCGGTTAATGATACTTGTATAGTCTAAGTGTCTAACACTACATGAGTATTGAACTCAGGCGCATATATGGCTAACTAGGGATTGGTTGTTGACTTGTTGTTATGCAGGTTCCCGTTACTTGAAGTTAGATTATGGCAGGAGGCCGAGTCTAACTTAGTAACGGTTTGTTTAGCCTTAGATTGATTGTTATTTTGGGTTGTCTGGGTTAGTTACTAGGTTGCGGGTAGAGGCTGCCAGCTCATTGAGTAACATTAGGTTACTCATCCAACTTCGTTGTCCTTTTTGTAGGTAGTTTAGGTAAGGATGATCGGATAGCTTGGTGATGGACGTTAGGACCGCCGGAGTAGATTTTCATGCCTTTTGTAAATGGTATTTTGATAGTTGATGTGTTGACTCGATTTTGGCGTTAGGCCGGGACCGGTCTCGATTTATATCTATGTATGGATATTTCTTCAATCAATAAAGCAATTGTTTTATATACGCATCATGAGTACTCTGATATTTGACTAGTCCGGTCTAACACAACGTTAGGTCGTCATACGGGTTGAAAAGCCTTAGGCCACGATCTAATGGACAACGTTAACTCTTGGTACGGGTTGCAAAGCCTTATGTCTTGAGTTAGCGGGACGAGTTAGTGAATGAACTGGTCTATGTTGATGAGTAAATTCTGCGACTTTGTCCGGATCGTTCCTAACCCGTCACGTAGCGCTTCCGGACCATGGTGTTGGGTTGGACGGTCAGTCATGTTTTTGTTTGATTGTTGGCTGGCCGGTTGGCCTTTCATCTCCAACCCTCGGTGTTGGTTGGTTCGTCGGTCATGTTCTTGTTTGATTGTTGGCCGGTGGATCGACCTATGTCTAGGACGGTTCGGGGGTGTTACACCGGCCCTCACCTGGTTCTCTCGGCTAACGGCATACTCAATCATCACCTTTAAGGAACTTTCTACCAGTTCCTCAAGCATTATTCCCTGTATATTCGCCAAGGGGCTTCAGCGACCGACTTGTGGAAAATCTTACAAGGATAGAAAGAATCCATTCACGACTTCATGGAACGGTTCAAGAACCTCGTCTCCAAAGTCGACGTTCCGGATAAAACAGCAGTAGAGGCTTTACGTAACGCATTATGGATTAGGTCGTACTTCCGATCAGACCTTTACACAAATAGTACGATCACCCTAGAAGACGCGCTCCATAGGGAAAACTGCTTCATTCAAATGGAGGAAGATAACGCGGCCTACACCGCAAAGCAGAACGCGTTGAAGGCTCAGTTGACACCAAAAGCGACAACCACCTACCAGGAACCTCGCCAGCATCAACCTAACGAGAAGAAAGGAAAAGTCTTCTCGGGAACTGAAGAACCCGATGCACCCCCCCTCCACATCGAAAACCGAGCGACCATGGAACGTGTGGGACAGAACTCTGGATGGGAACGCCTTAACATATTATGAAACTAAGTTCTGCACTTACCACAAAGCCAAAGGCCACGACACTAAGGAGTGAAGCGACTTGCAGAAGCCCTATTCTCGGCATTCAAAAACGGTGCCGTCACGCCTGATCCACCGAAGTCAAAACAAAATCGAAAGAAAGGGAGCTGGACAAAGAACCGACAAGTTAATGCCAATAAACAAGAATATAACCAAGCAATCCACCCCGACGATCAGGACGCAGCTGCTCCACCCCGACACCGTGACAATACCGATACGGAAGATGAAAGACCACAAGTAGCTCGACGGATTAACTTTATCTCAGCAGCCCCCTTACCCTCCTCTTTTACGGAGAACGAAGACAACCCGGATCTCCGAGATCATCTCCAGCGTAAGCGCTCTAAAACCGACTTGCGCGATGTTCTACTTCAGAGTAAAAAATCGGGGCCTTTAGAGATCGAAGACAACCAGGATCTACGGGATCATCTTCAACGCAAACGTTCTATAACCGATTTGCGAGATGTTCTCCTTCGGAACAAAAAAATCAGAACCATCAGAGGTCAACGACAGTTGCGACCTCCGAGATCATTTGCAGCACGCTCATTCCGCAATGTATCTACGAGATTTTCTCCCTCCAAGCAAGAAACCAAAGTTTTCGGAGGACGATCTCCGAAATAAACTTACCCGGAAGAAAAGTACTGCAACACTTGACCTGCGGGAGACACTATCAGACAAGCGTCCCAGCATTTTTCGCCGAATGAATGTAATTCGCAGCGGATCACCCCGGTGCAACGGTTCGGTAAAATCAATAAAAGAGTACCAACGCAGAGCCGTAACCGCCCGACGATGGCCGAGGAAGCATGAAGGAGAAACCTCTATAACATTTTCGGAAGGAGACCTCACCGATATAGATCAGCCACACAATGACCCGCTGCTAGTCGAATTGCAAATCGGTACTTGCGAGGTCACGCGGGTACTCATCAACACTGGAAGCTCGGTAGACCTTATCTTCCGGCAGACCTTGGAAAAAA
>MU107422.1:18819-32130 GCA_012274485.2 Sinapis alba
CCCTTCCGTGAAGTCTTAGACTTCCTTGTACCCTTGGGTTCAAATCAACACTCAAGGTTAGCACATTAACGTTTGAATAAGCAAAACATACAATCGCTAAGACTAACACACAATCAATCAGACCTTACCATGAGACCCAGCCGGATGTGTGGTGATTTCCCCATAACCCATAACAATCCTAGAACCAACTCCGCTCTGATACCAACCTGTAAGACCCGATCCTGGTCCAAAGGACCCAACTAGGACCCAAAGCCTTACCATGACTATTCATGTAATTTTTGTTCACTTTTAAAGTCCAATATTTCTCTAAGTCATTCTCAATCATATGAGGTTCCACATTTCGATTCTTATTCCTATTCAGATAAGAGAAAATTGTATCTTTATTAATATAAAACTTGTGATCCATTACATAGGTTCAGTTGCACAATAGGCTATCATAAGTTTATGTGTTCATGCTAACTAAACTATCCCACAACCCACACATCCATCCACGGCTCAGGTCTTCATGGTTTCTTGGCCTTGCCATGGTCCTGGTCTGATCCTGAAAGCAACATCATCACAAGACATATGTATGAGTACAATCCGATACCCTAACATACCAAGTCTACATTGCATGGTTCGGTTCTCCTATTCTATGCACTATATCCTATCCATTCAATTCACAAGGCACACAGCCACACACAGGACATCCCCCAGGACGTCCTGGACCACTACTCAACACACGGCCTGACTGGTTCCATGTGGACCATTCCCTTTGTCCACACCAAACCACAATCGACCATGGCTGGTTCCCAAATCTGACCTATTCAAATAAATTCCCAAAAACTAATTAAAATTCATGAAAATTCCTAATAAATCCTAATTAAGAATAATGCATAATCAGAATCCAAATAACCGGCCTCGATCCTATTGATCTCGGCCACAATCAGCCAAAATGGCCATAACTGACCATACATGAATCAATTAGGTAAAACCTAATAAAACCCATGATAATTCATGATAAATCCACACTAAGAGGAATCCATGGTCGGAATTCAAAGAATCCCACCGGAGCATACAGAACCCGACCAAGACCAGTCCGGCCTAAGGCCAAGGACTATGTTCCTGGACCGGCCAAAGCCTTGGTCCAGTCACATTAAGATGAACTTGCCATCCATATAAAGAATATAAAAGAGGAGAAGGAAATCAAATAAGAAAATGGGAAGAAATGGGTCTGGAACCACTAAACCAACCACAGCCACACGACATCATGCCGCGGCCATGGCAGGATGGATCGGTCCATCCCACTCACCTTGGGCGTGCGCTCTGGAGTGTTCAAGCCCTTCTCCAAATCCTTATCCTTGACTCTGGTTCCCATCCTCAATCGATCTCCACCCCACACAAGCCAACTCCTGATCGGAATCAATCACCAACACACACAGCCAAGCCTTGATCTCTCTCTCTCTCTCTTTCTTTCTTTCTCTTTTTCACGATTTTGGCAGAGCTTTCCTTAGGGAAAATTGTGTCAATTCTGGACCCCTAGGGTCTGTATTTAAAGGCCAGAACCGACCCCCAACTGCCTGGGCAAACAGGCATGACTTGTTGGCCGAATGGGTGCAACTTGCACCATTCGTACCCCTTCGCCCCAACTGCCTCCAACCGCCCCTTCTCTCCCTTATACTGTTCGATTTCAAGCTCCAGGGTCCTGTCCACTGCTCAGCCAACTTGTCCAAGACCCCAACTGGTCGGACTACCCTTGGCCACCCAGGCCGGCACCATAACCGCCCCTGACCCGAGTCCCTTGACTAAGACCCAAACCCTTCACCCAGGTGAGGTGAGCTGGTTGCTAGCTGCCCCATCTAAGTGAGCTAGTGGTCCAGCTACCGGAGCTGACTTAGTCTAGTGGTCCAGCTGCTGTAGCTGACCTGGTTGAGTGTGAGTTGTACCGAACTGTCCCGAGCTTGATCTAGCTGGCTGAACTAGATCCATACCATGGACAACTGCCTTAGAACTCCTCCAACCTTTCCTCCCTTGCCTTCCTTCAATTCTGGTTAAGTCTCAGCCTACTGAGGACCTTAACCATCCGTTCCAGCCATGATACGCTTGTCCTTAGGTCATGTGACCTGACTGGTGTGTCTCCTCGTACCATGGCTGTGCCCGAAGGCCTTATCCAGATTCAGGGACATGACAGTATGGGTCATTTTTCATGTACTAATGGCACAAGTCCGGAAAGTCCATGTTCCGTTGAGTTAATTCCTTCCATTCAGTTTTGTTAAGGCTGATAATATCGGCCTATCAGTACGTATTGGTCGATTTATCATGGTCTGATGGACATTTCTGGATAGTCCTTGGTCCATCCAGGCAGTACGGATGGCTGATCATTTCAACCTATCAGTACGTATGGGTCATTTTTTATGTACTGATGGGACCAGTCCACGGTCCGTTGAGTTAAATCCTTCAATTCAGTATGGACAAGGTTGATCATATCAGCCTATCAGTACGTATTGGTCGATTTATCATGGTATGAGGGACATGTCTGGACAGTCCTTGGTCCTTCCAAGCAGAACGGATGGCTGATCGTATCAGCCTATTAGTACGTATGGGTCATTTTTCATGTACTGATGGGACCAGTCTGGACAGTCCATGGTCCGTTGAGTTAAATCCTTCCATTCAGTACGGATAAGGCTGATCATATCAGCCTATCAGTATGTATGGGTCGATTTTTCATGGCCTGATGGACATGTCTAGACAGTCCTTGGTCCTTCCAAGCAGTACGGATGGCTGCTCGTGTCAGCCTATCAATACGTATGGGTCATTTTCATGTACAGATGGGACCAGTCCACACCGTCCATGGTCCGTTGAGTTAAATCCTTCCATTCAGTATGATTAAGGATCATAATAGCAGCCTATCAGTACCTATTGGTCAATTTTTCATGGCATGATGTACCTGTCTGGACAGTCCTTGGTCCTTCCAGGTAGTACGGATGGCTGATCGTATCAGCCTATCAGTACGTATGGGTCATTTTTCATGGACTGATGGGACCAGTCCAGACAGTCCATGGTCCGTTCAGTTAAATCCTTCCATTTTGTACGGTTAAGGCTGATAATATCAGCCTATGATTACGTATTGGTCGATGTTTTCATGGTCTGATGGACATTTCTGGAGACTCCTTGGTCCATCCAGGCAGTACGGATGGTTGATCGTATCAGCCTATCAGTACTTATCGGTCATTTCTTATGTACTGATGGGACCAGTCTAGACAGTCCATGGTCCGTTAAGTTAAATCCTTCCATTCAGTACGGTTAAGGCTATTAATATCAGCCTATCAGTACGTATTGGTCGATTTTTCATGGTTTAATGGACATGTCTAGACAGTACATGGTCCATCCAAGCAGTATGGATGGCTGATCATATAAGCATATCAGTATGTATGAGTCATTTTTCATGTACGGATGGGAGCAGTCTGGACAGTCCATGGTCCGTTGAGTTAAATACTTCTATTCAGTACAGATAAGGCTGATCATATCAGCCTATCAATACGTAAGCGTCAATTTTTCATGGCTTGATGGACCAGTCTGGACAGTCCTTGGTCATTCCAGGCAGTACGAATGCCTGATCATATCAGCTTATAAGTACGTATGGGTCATTTTTCATGTACTGATGGGACCAGTCTGGACAGTCCATGTCCATTGAGTTAAATCCTTCCATTCAGTACGGATAAAACTGATCATATCAGCCTATCAGTACGTATGGGTCAATTTTTCATGGCCTGATGGACAAGCCTGGACAGTCCCTGGTCCATCTAGGCAGTACGGATGGCTGATCGTATCAGGCTATCAGTATGTATGGGTCATTTTTCATGTACTGATGGGACCAGTCTTGACAGTCAATGGTCCGTTGAGTTAAATCTCTCCATTCAGTACGGATAAGGATGATCATATAAGCCTATCTATACATATGGGTCCTTTTTCATGGCCTGATGGACCAGTCTAGATAGTCCTTGGTCCTTCCAAGCAGTACGGATGGCTGATCGTATCAGCCTATCAATACATATGGGTCATTTTTCATGTACTGATGGGACCAGTCCGGACAGTCCACGGTCTGTTGAGTTAAATCCTTCAATTCAGTATGGACAAGGTTGATCATATCAGTCTATCAGTACGTATAGGTTGATTATTCATGGCCTGATGGACCAGTCTGGACAGTCCCTGGTCCTTTCAGGCAGTACCGATGGCTGATCGTATCAACCAATCAGTACGTATGGGTCACTTTTCATGTACTGATGGGACCAGTCTAGAAAGTCCATTGTACCGTTGAGTTAAATCCTTCCATTCAGTACGGAAAAGGCTGATCATATCAGCTTATCAGTACGTATGGGTCAATATTTCATGGCCTGATGGACCAGTCTGGACAGTCCTTGGTCCTTCTAAGAAATATGGATGGCTGATCATATCAACGTATCAGTACGTATGGGTCATTTTTCATGTACTGATGGGGCTAGTGTGGACAGTCCATGGGCTCTTTAGTAAATCTTTCCATTCAGTGCGGAAAAAGCTGATCATATCATCCAATCAGTATGTATGGGTCGATTTTTCATGGCCTGATGGAGCAGTCTGGACAGTCCTTGGTCCTTCCAGGCTACTACGGATCAGCGATCAGCCTATCAGTACATATGGGTCCTTTTTCATGTACTGATGGGACCAGTCCACACAGTCCATGGTCTGTTGAGTTAAATCCTTCCATTCAGTATGGTTAAGGATGATAATATCAGCCTATCAGTACGTATTGGTCGTTGGTCCTTCCAGGTAGTACGGATGGCTGATCGTATCAGCCTATCAGTACGTATGGGTCATTTTTCATGTACTGATGGACCAGTTCAGACAGTCCATGGTCTGTTGAGTTAAATCCTTCAGTACAGTAAAGGCAGATAATATCAGCCTATCAGTATGTATTGGTCGATTTATCATGGTCTGAGGGACATATCTGGACAGTCTTTGGTCTATCCAGGCAGTAAGGATGGCTGATCATATCAGTCTATCAGTACGTATGGGTCGATTATTCATGGCCTTATGGACAAGTCTGGACAGTCCCTGGTCCTTCCAGGCAGTACCGATGGCTGATTGAATCAGCCTGTCAGTACATATGGGTCATTTTTAATGTACTGATGGGGCCAGTTAAAACAGTCCATGGTCTGTTGAGCTACATCCTTCCATTCATTACAAAAAAGGCTGATCATATCATCCTATCAGTACGTATGGGTCGATTTTTCATGGCCTGATGGAAAATTCTGGAAAGTCCTTGGTCCTTCCAGGCAGTACGAATGGTTGATCGTATCGGCCTATCAGTACGTATAGGTCATTTTTCATTTACTTATAGGAGCAGTCTGGACAGTCCATAGTCCGTTGAGTTAAATCCTTCCATTCAGTACGGATAAGGTTGATTATTTCAGCCTATCAGTACGTATGGGTCGATTTTTTATGGCCTGATGGACAGGTCTGGACAGTCCTTGGTCCTTCCAAGCAGTATGGATGGCTGCTCGTATCAGCCTATCAATACGTATGGGTCATTTTCATGTACAGATGGGAAAAGTACACAGAGTCCATGGTCCGTTGAGTTAAATACTTCCATTCAGTATTGTTAAGGATGATAATATCAGCCTATCAGTACGTATTTGTCGACTTTTCATGGCATGATGGACCTGTCTGGACAGTCCTTGGTCCTTCCAGGTAGTACGGATGGCTGATCGTATTAGCCTATCAGTATGTATAGGTCATTTTTCATGTACTGATGGGACAACTCTTGACAGTCCATGGTCCGTTGAGTTAAATCTTCCATTCAGTAAGGATAAAGCTGATCATATAAGCCTATCAGTACTTATGGGTCGATTTTTCGTGGCCTGATGGACCAGTCTATTTAGTCATAGTTCCTTCCAATCAGTACGGATGGCTGATTAATCAGCCTATCAGTACGTCTGGGTCAATTTTTCATGGCCTGATTGACCAGTCTGGACAGTCCTCTGTCATTCCAGGCAGTACAGATGGCTGATCGTATCAGCCTATCAGTACGTATGGGTCATTTTTCATGGCCTGATGGACCAGTCTGGACAGTCCTTGGTCCTTTCAGGCAGTTTAGATGGCTGATCGTATCAGCCTATCATTACGTATGGGTCCTTTTTCATGTACTGATAGGACAAGTCTGGACAGTCCTTGGTACGTTGATTTAAATCTTTCCATTAAGTACGGATAAGGCTGATCATATCACCCTATCAGTATGTATGGGTCATGTTTCATGTATTGATGGAATAGTCTGGACAATCCATAGTCTGTTGAGTTAAATCCTTCAATTCAGTACAGATAAGGGTGATCATATCAGCCTGTCAGTACATATGGGTCGATATTTCATGGCCTGATGGACTAGTCTGGACAGTCCTTGGTCCTTCTAGGAAGTACAGATGGCTGATCGTATCAGTCTATTAGTACATAAGGGTCATTTTTCATGTACTAATGGGACCAGTCTGGACTGTCCATGGTCCGTTGAGTTAAATCCTTCCATTCAGTAGGGATAAGGCTGATCATATCAGCCTATCAGTACGTATGGGTCGACTTTTCATGGCCTGATGGACACGTCTAGACAGTCCTTGGTCCTTCCAAGCAGTACGGATGGCTGCTCATGTTAGCCTATCAATACGTATGGGTCATTTTCTTGTACAGATGGGACCAGTCCCCACAGTCCATGGTCCGTTGAGTTAAATCCTTCCATTCAGTATGGTTAAGGATTATAATATCAACCTATCAGTACGTATTGGTCGATTTTGCATGGCATGATGGACCTGTCTTGACAGTCCTTGGTCCTTCCAGGTAGTACGGATGGCTGATCGTATCAGCCTATCAGTACGTATGCGTCATTTTTCATGTACTGATGGGACCAGTGTGGACAGTCCATGGTCCGTTGAGTTAAATGCTTCCATTCAGTATGGATAAGGCTGATCATATAAGCCTATAAGTACATATGGGTCGATTTTTCATGGCTTAATGGACATGTCTGGACAGTCCTTGGTCCTTCCAGGCAGTACTGATTGCTGATCGTATCACCCTCAGTACGTATGGGTCATTTTTCATGTACTGATGGGACCAGTCCGGACAGTCCATGGTCAGTTGCGTTAAATCCTTCCATTCAGTACAGTAAAGGCAGATAATATCAGCCTATCAGTACGTATTGGTCGATTTATCATGGTCTGAGGGACATGTCTGGACAGTCCTTGGTCCTTCCAGGTAGTACGGATGGCTGATCGTATCAGCCTATCAATATGTATAGGTCATTTTTCATGTACTGATGGGACAAGTCTTGACAGTCCATGGTCCGTTGAGTTAAATCCTTCCATTTAGTAAGGATAAAGCTGATCATATAAGCCTATCATTACTTATGGGTCGATTTTTCGTGGCCTGATGGACCAGTCTAGTTAGTCCTAGTTCCTTCCAGTCAGTACAGATGGCTGGTTGATCGGCCTATCAGTACGTCTGGGTCAATTTTTCATGGCCTGATTGACCAGTCGGGACGGTCCTCCATCATTCCAGGCATTAGAGATGGCTGATAGTATCAGCCTATCAGTACGTATGGGTCATTTTTCATGGCCTGATGGACCAGTCTTGACAGCCCTTGGTCCTTTCAGGCAGTTTAGATGGCTGATCGTATCAGCCTATCAGTACGTATGGGTCCTTTTTCATGTACTGATAGGACATGTCTGGACAGTCCATGGTACGTTAATTTAAATCCTTCCATTAAGTACGGATAAGGCTGATCATATAACCCTATCAGTATGTATGGGTCATGTTTCATGTACTGCTGGGACTAGTCTGGACAATCCATAGTCTGTTGAGTTAAATCCTTCAATTCAGTACAAATTAGGGTGATCATATCAGCCTGTCAGTACATATGGGTTGATTTTTCATGGCCTGATGGACTAGTCTGGACAGTCCTTGGTCCTTATAGGCAGTACATATGGCTGATCGTATCAGTCTATTAGTACATATGGGTCATTTTTCATGTACTGATGGGACCAGTCTAGACAGTCCATGGTCCGTTGAGTTATATCCTTCCATTCAGTAGGGATAAGGCTGATCATATCAGCCTATCAGTACGTATGGGTCGATTTTTCATGGCCTGATGGACATGTCTAGACAGTCCTTGGTCCTTCCAAGCAGTACGGATGGCTGCTCGTGTCAGCCTATCAATACGTATGGGTCATTTTCATGTACAGATGGGACCAGTCCCCACAGTCCATGGTCCGTTGAGTTAAATCCTTCCATTCAATATGGTTAAGGATTATAATATCAACCTATCAGTACGTATTGGTCGATTTTGCATGGCATGATGGACCTGTCTTGACAGTCCTTGGTCCTTCCAGGTAGTACGGATGGCTGATCGTATCAGCCTATCAGTACGTATGCGTCATTTTTCATGTACTGATGGGACCAGTCTGGACAGTCCATGGTCCGTTGAGTTAAATGCTTCCATTCAGTATGGATAAGGCTGATCATATAAGCCTACAAGTACATATGGGTCGATTTTTCATGGCTTAATGAACATGTCTGGACAGTCCTTGGTCCTTCCAGGCAGTGCTGATTGCTGATCGTATCACCCTATCAGTACGTATGGGTCATTTTTCATGTACTGATTTGACCAGTCTAAACAGTCCATGGTCCGTTGAGTTAAATGCTTTCATTCAGTATGGATAAGGCTTATCATATGAGCCTATCATTACGTATGGGTCGATTTTTCATGGCCTTATGGACCAGTCTGGACAGTCCTTGGTCCTTCCAGGCATAATGGATGGTTGATCGTATCAGCCTATCAGTATGTATGGTTCATTTTTCATGTACTGATGGGACCAGTCCGGACAATCCATGGTCCGTTAAGTTAAATCCTGCCATTCAGTACGGATAAGGCTGATCATATCATCCTATCAGTACGTGTGGGTCGATTTTTCATGGCCTGAAGGACCAGTCTGGACAGTCCCTGGTCCATCCAGGCAAAACGAATGCCTGATCGTATCAGCCTATCAATATGTATAGGTCATTTTTCAAGTACTGATGGGACCAGTCTGAACAGTCCATGGTCCGTTGAGTTAAATTCTTCCATTTTGTACGGATAAGGCTGATCTTATCAGCCTATCAGTAAATATGGGTCATTTTTTTATGGTCTGATGGACCAGTCTGGACAGTTCTTGGTCCTTCCAGGTAGTACGGATGGCTGATCGTATCAGCCTATCAGTACGTATGGGCTCATTTTTCGTCTACTGGTGGCACAAGTCCAGACAGTCCATGGTCCGTTGAGTTAATTCCTTCTATTCAGTTTTGTTAAGGCTGATAATATCGGCCTATCAGTACGTATTGGTCGATTTATCATGGTCTGATGGACATGTCTAGACAGTCCTTGGTCTATCCAGGCAGTACGGATGGCTGATCATTTCAGCCTATCAGTACGTATGGGTCATTTTTTATGTACTGATGGGACCAGTCCACGGTCCGTTGAGTTAAATCCTTCAATTCAGTATGGACAAGGCTGATCATATCAGCCAATCAGTACGTATTGGTCGATTTATCATGGTCTGATGGACATGTCTGGACAGTCCTTTGTCCTTCCAAGCAGACCGGATGGCTGATCGTATCAGCCTATTAGTACGTATGGGTCATTTTTCATCTACTGATGGGACCAGTCTGGACAGTCCATGGTCCGTTGAGTTAAATCCTTCCATTCAGTATGGAAAAGGCTGATCATATCAGCCTATCAGTACGTATTGGTCGATTTTTCATGGCCTGATGGACATGTCTAGACTGTCCTTGGTCCTTCCAAGCAGTACAGATGACTGCTTGTGTCAGCCTATCAATACGTATGGATCATTTTTCATGTACTGATGGGACCAGTCCGGACAGTCCATGGTCCGTTGAGTTAAATCCTTCCATTCAGTATGATTAAGGATCATAATATCATCCTATCAGTACCTATTGGTCAATTTTTCATGGCATGATGGACCTGTCTGTACAGTCCTTGGTCCTTCCAGGTAGTACGGATGGCTGATCGTATCAGCCTATCAGTACGTATGGGTCATTTTTGATGTACTGATGGGACCAGTCCAGACAGTCCATGGTCCGTTGAGTTAAATCCTTCCATTCTGTACGGTTAAGGATGATAATATCAGCCAAATGATTACGTATTGGTCGATGTTTCATTGTCTGATGGACATGTCTGGAGACTCCTTCGTCCATCCAGGCAGTACGGATGGTTGATCGTATCAGCCTATCAGTACTTATCGGTCATTTCTTATGTACTGATGGGACCAGTCTAGACAGTCCATGGTCCGTTAAGTTAAATCCTTCCATTCAGTACGGTTAAGGCTATTAATATCAGCCTATCAGTACGTATTGGTCGATTTTTCAAGTAATATATGGTGATCTTACTTGTATGGAGCCAAATTTCAGATCTTAACCGATCACAAGAGTCTCAAGTATATTTTCACTCAACCTGAGTTGTATTTGAGACAAAGAAGGTGGATGGAGTTTGTGGCCGATTATGATCTAGAGATTGCTTACCATCCCGGTAAGGCAAACTTGGTGGCCGATGCCTTGAGCCGGAGGAGGGCTGAGGTCTCAGCGGAAAGAGAGGCAGAGGTGCTGGAAGGAATGGTCCGGACATTGCGTATGAACACAGTGGCCAGCAAGGACGAGCCCTTGGGTTTGCAGGCAGTGAACCAGGTGGATCTTCTTTCTAGGATTAAGCAAGCACAAGGCTTGGATGAGAACCTTCAGAAGGTTGCGCGTAATGATAAGACGGAGTACCAGGTTGCACAAGATGGAACCATCTTGGTCCATGGAAGGATCAGTGTTCCGAATGTGTGGGAACTCAAGGAAGAGATTATGGGTCAGTCTCATAAGTCTAAGTTCTCTGTGCACCCGGGACTGAACAAGATGTATAGGGACATGAAGAGGTATTACCATTGGGTCCGTATGAAAACTGATGTGGCCGAATGGGTGGCTAAGTGTCATACTTGCCAACTCGTTAAGGCAGAGCATCAGGTACCCAGTGGGTGACTTCAGAACCTACCTATCCCAGAATGGAAGTGGGATAATATCACCATGGATTTTGTGTCTGGTTTTCCCACGACCCGGAACAGGAAGGATTCGGTATGGGTGGCGGTGGACCGTTTAACCAAGTCAGCCCATTTCATCCCGATCAAGAGGACTGATGGTGTGGAACCTTTGGTACGGGTCTACATGGACGAGATAGTACGCTTGCATGGAGTGCCGGCCAGTATTGTTTCGGATAGGGACCCTCTGTTTGCTTCTTACTTTTGGAAGGCTTTCCAAAAGGCCTTGGGAACAAGGGTGAACATGAGTACATCTTATCATCCACAAACAGATGGTCAGTCCGAAAGAACCATCCAGACATTAGAGGACATGCTTAGGGCGTGTGTCTTGGATTGGGGAGATTCTTGGGAGAGGCATCTGCCCTTGGTGGAGTTTGCTTACAACAACATCTATCACACTAGCATTGGGATGTACCCTATGAGGCTTTGTATGGGCGACCTAGTAGGACACCATTATGCTGGACCCAAGTGGGGGAACGCAGCATGATAGGGCCTGAGATTGTGGAGGAGACCACTGAGAAGATCAAGTTTATAAAGGATAAGATGAAAGAGGCACAGGACCGCCACAAGTCCTATACGGATAGAAGAAGGAAGCATGTGGAGTTTAGTATAGGCGACATGGTCTACTTAAAGATGATTACCTTTAAGTGCCGGAAAAGAGTGTCTGGCCGGAGGAAGTTAGATCCAAGATACTTGGGTCCATTCAGGATCATAGATAGGGTTGGTGCAGTGGCTTACAAGCTGAACCTTCCGGCAAAGATGGATACATTTCACAATGTGTTCCATGTATCTCAGTTGAGAAAATGTCTTTTGAATCAAGACATAGTTATCCCTGAGATTCCAGCGGATCTAGGCACTAACCTCACCTTGGAGACAAGGCCGATTCGGATTGTAGATAGGATGGAGAAAGCTATGAGAAGGAAGACCATACAGATGGTCAAAGTTGTTTGGGATTGCAATGGACAAGAACAAGTAACTTGGGACACCCAAGCAAGGATGAGAGCGGACTTCCGAGAATGGTATGGCCAGTTTTCCATGGCGACAAGTCTAGGGTCGGATTCGAGGACGAATCCCTCTCAAGTGGGGGAGACTTGTCATGTCCCTGAATCTGGATAAGGCCTTCGGCCACAGCCATGGTACGAGGAGACGCACCAGTCAGGTCAAATGACCTAAGGACAAGCGTATCATGGCTGGATTGGATGGTTAAGGTCCTCAGTAGGCTGAGAGTTAACCAGAATCAAAGGAAGGCAAGGGAGGAAAGGTTGGAGGAGTTCTAAGGCAGTTGTACAAGGTATGGATCTAATTCAGCCAGCTAGATCAAGCTCGGGACAGTTCGGTACAACTCACACTCGACCAGGTCAGCTACAGCAGCTGGACCACTAGACTAAGTCAGTTCCGGTAGCTGGACCACTAGCTCACTTAGCTGGGGCAGCTAGCAACCAGCTCACCTCAGCTGGGTGAAGGGTTTGGGTCTTAGTCAAGGGACTCGGGTCAGGGGCGGTTATGGTGCCGTCCTGGGTGGCCAAGGGTGCTCCGACCAGTTGGGGTCTTGGACAAGGTTGCTGAGCAGTGGACAGGACCCTGGAGCTTGCAATCGAACAGGATAAAGGAGAGAAGGGGCGGTTGGAGGCAGTTGGGGCGAAGGGGTGCGAATGGTGCAAGTTGCACCCATTCGGCCAACAAGTCATGCCTGTTCGCCCAGGCAGTTGGGGGTCGGTTCTGGCCTTTAAATACAGACCCTAGGGGTCCAGAATTGACACAATTTTCCCTAAGGAAAGCTCTGCCAAAATCGTGACAAAGAGAAAGAAAGAAAGAGAGAGAGAGAGATCGAGCAAGGCTTGGCTGTGTGTGTTGGTGATTGACTCCGATCAGGAGTTGGCTTGTGTGGAGTGGAGATCGATTGAGGATGGGAACCAGAGGCAAGGATAAGGATTTGGAGAAGGGCTTGAGCACTCCAGAGCGCACGCCCAAGGTGAGTGGGATGGACCGATCCATCCTGCCATGGCCGCGGCATGATGCCGTGTGGCTGTGGTTGGTTTGGTGGTTCCAGACCCATTTCTTCTCATTTTCTTATTTGATTTCCTTCTCCTCTTTTATATTCTTTATATGGATGGCGAGTTCATCTTAATGTGACTTGACCAAGGCTTTGGCCGGTCCAGGAACATAGTCCTTGGCCTTAGGCCGGACT
>MU107422.1:33504-52809 GCA_012274485.2 Sinapis alba
GATTATGGATTATTATTAATTAGGAGTTTTTAGGAATTTTCATGAATTTTAATTAGTTTTTGGGAATTTATTTGAATAAGTCAGATTTGGGAACCAGCCATGGTCGATTGTGGTTTGGTGTGGACAAAGGGAATGGTCCACATGGAACCAGTCAGGCCGTGTGTTGAGTAGTGGTCCAGGACGTCCTGGGGGATGTCCTGGGTTTGGCCGTGTGCCTTGTGAATTGAATGGATAGGATATAGTGCATAGAATAGGAGAACCGAACCATGCCATGTAGACATGGTATGTTAGGGTATCGGATTGTACTCATACATATGTCTTGTGATGATGTTGCTTTCAGGATCAGACCAGGACCGTGGCAAGGCCAAGGAACCATGAAGACCTGAGCCGTGGATGGATGTGTGGGTTGTGGGATAGTTTAGTTAATATGAACACATAAACTTATGATAGCCTATTGTGCAACTGAACCTATGTAATGGAACACAAGTTTTATATTAACAAAGATACAATTTTCTCTTATGTGAATAGGAATAAGAATCAAAATGTGGAACCTCATATGATTGAAAATGACTTAGAGAAATATTGGACCTTAAAAGTGAACAAAAATTACATGAATAGTCATTGTAAGGCTTCGGGTCCTAGTTGGGTCCTTTGGACCAGGATCGGGTCTTACACATACGTACTGATAGGCTGATACGATCATCCATCCGTACTACCTGGAAGGACCAAGAACTGTCCAGACTGGTCCATCAGGCCATGAAAAAATGACCCATATTTACTGATAGGCTGATAAGATCAGCCTTATCCGTACTAAATGGAAGGATTTAACTCAACGGACCATGGACTGTTCAGACTGGTCCCATCAGTACATGAAAAATAACCCATACATATTGATAGGCTGATACGATCAGGCATTTGTTTTGCCTGGATGGACCAGGGACTGTCCAGACTGGTCCATAAAGCCATGAAAAATCGACCCATACGTACTGATAGGCTGATATGATCAGCCTTATCCGTACTGAATGAAAGGATTTAACTCAACGGATCATGGACTGTCCAGACTGGTCCCATCAGTACATGAAAAATGACCCATACGAACTGATAAGCTGATACGATCAGCCATCGGTACTGCCTGGAAGGACAAGGGACTGTCCAGACTGGTCCATAAGGCCATGAATAATCGACCCATACATACTGACAGACTGATATGACCAGCCTTGTCCATACTGAATTGAAGGATTTAACTGGAAGGACTGTGGATTGTCCGGACTGGTCCCATCAGTACAGGAAAAATGACCTATGCGTACTGATAGGCTGATATGATCAGCCATCCTTACTTCCTGAATGGACAAAGGACTGTCCAGACATGTCCCTCAGACCATGATAAATCGACCAATACGTACTGATAGGCTTATATTATCAGCCTTTACTGTACTGAATGGAAGGATTTAACTCAACGGACTATGGACTGTCCGGACTGGTCCCATCAGTACATGAAAAATGATCCATACGTATTCATAGGCTTACACAAGCAGCCATCCGTACTGCTTGGAAGGACCAAGGACTGTCTAGACATGTCCATCAGGCCATGAAAAATCAACCCATACGTACTGATAGGCTGATATGATCAGCCTTATCTGTACTGAATGGAAGGATTTAACTCAACGGACCATGGAGTGTCCAGAATGGTCCCATCAGTACATGAAAAATGACCCATACGTACTAATAGGCTGATACGATCAGTCATCCGTTCTGCTTGGAAGGACCAAGGACTGTCCAGACATGTCCCTCAGACCATGATAAATTGACCAATACGTACTGATTGGCTGATATGATCAGCCTTGTCCATACTGAATTGAAGGATTTAACTCAACGGACCGTGGACTGGTCCCACCAGTACATAAAAAATGACCCATACGTACTGATAGGCTGAAATGATCAGCCATCCTGACTGCCTGGATGGACCAAGGACTGTCTAGACATGTCCATCAGACCATGATAAATCGACCAATACGTACTGATAGGCCAATATTATCAGCCTTAACAAAACTGAATGGAAGGAATTAACTCAACGGACCAAGGACTGTCTGGACTTGTGCCATCAGTACATGAAAAATGACCCATACGTACTGATAGGCTGATACGATCAGCCATCCAGACTACCTGGAAGGGCCAAGAACTGTCCAGACTGGTCCATCAGGACATGAAAAATCGACCCACACGTACTGATAGGCTGATATGATGAGCCTTATCCGTACTTAATGGAAGGATTTAACTCAACGGATCATGGACTGTCCAGACTGGCCCATCAGTACATGAAAAATGACCCATACGAACTGATAGGCTGATACGATCACCCATCCGAACTGCCTGGAAGGACCATTGACTGTCCAGACTAGTCCCATCAGTACATGAAACATGACCCATACATACTGATAGGCTGATACGATATGCCAACCGTACTGCCTGGATGGACCAAGGACTCTCCAGACAGGTCCATCATGCCATGAAAAATCGACAAATACGTACTCATAGGCTGATAATATCATCTTTAACAATACTGAATAGAAGTATTTAACTCAACGAACCATGGACTGTGTGTACTTTTCCCATCTGTACATGAAAATGACCCATACGTATTGATAGGCTGATAAAGCAGCCATCCATACTGCTTGGAAGGACCAAGGACTGTCCAGAACTGTCCATCAGGCCATAAAAAATCGACCCATACGTACTGATAGGCTGATATGATCAGCCTTATCCTTACTGAATGAAAGGATTTAACTCACTGGACCATGGACTGGCCAGACTGCTCCTATCACTACATGAAAAATGACCCTTACATACTGATAGGCTGATACGATCACCCATCCGTACTGCCTGGAAGGACCAAGGACTGTTCCGACTGGTCCATCAGGCCATGAAAAAACGACCCATACGTATTGATAGGATGATATGATCAGCCTTTTTCGTACTGAATGGAAGAAGTTAACTCAACAGACCATGGGCTGTCTTTACTTCCCCCATCAGTACATTAGTAATGACCCATACATACTGATAGGCTGATACGATCAGCCATCGGTACAGCCTGGAAGGACCAGGGACTGTCCAGACTGGTCCATAAGGCCATGAATAATCGACCCATACATACTGATAGACTGATATGACCAGCCTTGTCCATACTGAATTGAAGAATTTAACTGGAATGACCGTGGACTGTCCGGACTGGTCCCATCAGTACAGGAAAAATGACCCATACGTACTGATATGCTGATATGATCAGCCATCCTTACTGCCTGAATGGACCAAGGACTGTCCAGACATGTCCCTAAGATCATGATAAATCGACCAATACGTACTGATAGGCTGATATTATCAGCCTTTACTGTACAGAATGGAAGGATTTAACTCAACGGACCATGGACTGTCCGGACTGGTCCCATCAGTACACGAAAAATGATCCATACGTACTGATAGGCTGATACGATCAGCCATCCATACTACCTGGAAGGACCAAAGACTGTCCAGACAGGTCCACCATGCCATGAAAAATCGACCAATACGTACTAATAGGCTGATATTATCATCCTTAACCACACTAAATTGAAGGATTTAACTCAACAGACCATGGACTGTGTGGACTGGTCCCATCTGTACATGAAAATGACCCATACATATTGATAGGCTGACATGAGCAGCCATCCGTACTGCTTGGAAGGACCAAGGACTGTCTAGACATGTCCATCAGGCCATGAAAAATTGACCCATACGTACTAATAGGATGATATGATAAGCCTTATCCGCACTGAATGGAAGGATTTAACTCAACGGACCATGGACTGTCCAGACTGGTCCCATCAGTACATAAAAATGATCCATCCGTACTGCTTGGAAGGACCAAGGACTCTCCAGACTTGTACATGCCATGAAAATTCGACCCATACGTACTGATAGGCTGATATGATCAGCCTTGTCCATACTGAATTGAAGGATTTAACTTAACAAACCGTGGACTGTCCGGACTGGTCCCATCAGTACATAAAAATGACCTATACGAACTGATAGACTGATATGATAAGACATCCGTACTGCCTGGATGGACCAAATACTGTCCAGACTGCTCCCATCCGTACATGAAAAATGACCCATACGTAGTGATAGGCTTATATGATCAGCCATCCATACTGCTTGGATGGACCAAGGACTGTCTAGACATGTCCATCAAACCATGAAAAATCGACCAATACGTATTGATAGGCTGATATTAATAGCCTTAACCGTACTGAATGGAAGGATTTAACTCAACGGATCATGGACTGTCTGGACTGGTCCCATCAGTACATAAGAAATGACCCATAAGTACTGATAGGCTGATACAATCAGCTATCCGTACTGCCTGGATGGACCAAGGACTCTCCAGACATGTACATCAGACCCTGAAACATCGACCAATATGTAATCATAGGCTGATATTATCAGCCTTAACCGTACGGAATGCAAGGATTTAACTCAATGGACCATGGACTGTCTGGACTGGTCCCATCAGTACATGAGAAATGACCCATAAGTCCTGATAGGCTGATACGATCATCCATCCGTACTGCCTCGATGGACCAAGGACTCTCCAGACATGTCCATCAGACTCTGAAACATCGACCAATACGTATTGATAGGCTGATATTATCAGCCTTAACCATACTGAATGATCGGATTTAACTCAACTGCCATGGACTGTCCGGAATGGTCCCATCTATACATAAAAATGACTCATACGTACTGATAGTTTGACACAATCAGCCATCCGTACTGCCTGGAAGGACCAAGGACTGTCCAGACTGGTCCATCAAGCCATGAAAAATCGACCCCTACGTACTGATAGACTGATATGATAAGCCTTAGCCATACTGAATTGAAGGATTTAACTCAACGGACCAGGGACTGTCCGGACTGGTCTCATCAGTACATTAAAAATGACCCATACATACTGATAGGGTGATACTATCAAGCATCCTTACTGCTTGGAAGGACCAAGGATTGTCCAGACTGGTCCATCAGGTCATGAAAAATTGACCCATACGTACTCATAGGTTGATATGATCAGCCTTATCCGTTCTGAATGGAAGGATTTAACTCAGCGGACCATGGACTGTCCAGAATGGTCCCATCAGTACATGAAAAATGACCAATACATACAGATACGCTGATACGATAAGCCATCCGTACTGCTTGGAAGGACCAAGGACCGTCCAGACTGGTCCATCAAGCCATGAAAAATCGACCCATACGTACTGATAGACTAATATTATCAGCATTATCCATACTGAGTTGAAGGATTTAACTCAACGAACCATAGACTGTCCAGACTGGTCTCATCAGTACATGAAAAGTGACCCATACGTACTGATAGGCTGATACGATCAGCCATCCTTACTGCCTGGAAGGACCAAGAACTGTCCAGACTGGTCCATCAGGCCATGAAAAATCGACCCATACATACTGATAGACTGATATGATCAGTCTTGTCCATACTGAATTGACGGATTTAACTCAAAGGACCGTGGACTGTCCAGACTGGTCCCATCACTACATGAAAAATGACTCATACGTACTGATACGCTGATAAGATCAGCCATCCGTACTGCTTGGAAGGACCAAGGACTGTCCAGACTGGTCCATCAGGCCCTAAAAAATCGACCCATACGTACTGATAGGATCATATGATCAGCCTTTTCCGTATTGAATGGAAGGATTTAACTCAACGGACCGTGGACTGTCCAGACTGGTCCCATCAGTACATGAAAAGTGACCCATATGTACTTATAGGCTGATACGATCAGTCATCCGTTCTGCTTGAAGGAACAAGGACTGTCCAGACATGTCCCTCAGACCATGATAAATTGACCAATACGTACTGATTGGCTGATATGATCAGCCTTGTCCATACTGAATTGAAGGATTTAACTCAACGGACCGTGGACTGGTCCCATCAGTACATAAAAAAATGACCCATACGTATTATAGGCTGAAATGATCAGCCATCCGTACTGCCTGGATGGACCAAGGACTGTCTAGACATGTCCATCAGACCACGATAAATCGACCAATACGTACTGATAGGCCGATATTATCAGCCTTAACAAAACTGAATGAAAGGAATTAACTCAACGGACCAAGGACTGTTTGGACTTGTGCCATCAGTACATGAAAAATGACCCATACGTACTGATAGGCTGATACGATCAGCCATCCGTACTACCTGGAAGGACCAAGAACTGTCCAGACTGGTCCATCAGGCCATGAAAAATCGACCGACACATACTGATAGGCTGATATGATCAGCCATATCCGTACTGAATGGAAGAATTTAACTCAACAGATCATGGACTGTCCAGACTGGTCCCATCAGTACATGAAAAATGACCCATATGAACTGATAGGCTGATACGATCACCCATCCGAACTGCCTGGAAGGACCATTGACTGTCCAGACTAGTCCCATCAGTACATGAAACATGACCCATACATACTGATAGGCTGATACAATCAGCCATCCGTACTGCCTGGATGGACCAAGGAGTCTCCAGACTGGTCCATCAGACCATGAAACATCGACCAATACGTAATCATAGGCTGATATTACCAGCCTTAACCATACTGAATTGAAGGATTTAACTCAACGGACCGTGGACTGTCCGGACTGGTCTCATCAGTACATTTAAAATGACTCATACGTACTGATAGGCTGATACGATCAGCCATCCGTACTGCTTGGAAGGACCAAGGACTGTCCAGACTGGTCCATCAGGGCCTGAAAAATCGACCCATACGTACTGATAGGATCATATGATCAGCCTTTTCCGTATTGAATGGAAGGATTTAACTCAACGGACCGTGGACTGTCCAGACTGGGCCCATCAGTACATGAAAAGTGACCCATACGTACTTATAGGCTGATACGATCAGCCACACGTACTGCCTGGATGGACCAAGGACTCTCCAGACTGGTCCATCAGGCCATGAAAAAGGACCCCTACGTACTGATAGGCTGATATGACCAAAGACTGCCCAAACTGGTCCATCAGGCCATGAAAAATTGACACATACGTACTGATAGGCTGATATGATCAGCCTTATCCGTACTGAATGGAAGCATTTAACTCAACCGACCATGGACTGTACAGAATGGTCACATCAATACATAAAAAATGACCCATTCGTACTGATAGGCTGATACGAACAGCCATCCGTACTGCTTGGAAGGACCAAGGACTGTCTAGACAAGTTCATCATGCCATGAAAAATGACCCATACGTACTGATAGGCTGATACGATCAGCCATCCGTACTGCCTTAAAGGTCCAAGGAATGTCTAAACTGGTTCATCAGGCCATGAAAAATCGACCGATACGTATTGATAGGCTGATATGATCAGCCTTATCCGTACTGAATGGAAGGATTTAAGTCAACAAACCATGGACTGTCAAGACTGGTCCTATCAGTACATGACAAATGACCCATACGTACTGATATGCTGATACAACCAGCCATCCGTACTGCCTGGAAGGACCAAGGACTGTCCAGACTGGTCCATCAGGCCATGAAAGATCGACCCCTACGTATTCATAGGCTGATATGATCAGCCTTATCCGTACTGAATGGTAGGATTTAACTCAATGGACCATGGATTGTACGGACTGGTCCCATCAGTACATGAAAAATAAACCATACATATTGATAGGCTGATACGATCAGCCACCCGTTCTGCCTAGAAGGACCAAGGACTGTCCAGACTGGTCCACAAGTCCATGAAAATTGACCCATACATAATGATAGGCTGATATGATAAGCCTTATCCGTACTGACTGAAAGCATTTAACTCAACGGACCATGGACGGTTTAGACTGGTCCCATCAGTACATGAAAAATGACCAATACGTACTGGTAAGGTGATACGATTAGCAATCAATACTGCCTGGAAGGACCAAGGATTGTCTAGACATCTCCATTAAGCCAAGACAAATCGACCCATATGTACTTATAAGCCTATATGATCAGCCTTAACCGTACTAAATGGAAGCATTTAACTCAACAGACCATGGACTGTCCAGACTGGTCCCATCAGTACATGAAAAATGACCCATACGTACTGATAGGCTGATACGATCAGCCATCCGTACTTCCTGGAAGGACCAAGTACTGTCTAGACAAGTCCATCAGGCCATGAAAAATTGAATCATACATACTGATAGGCTGATATGATCAGCCTTATCTGTACTGAACTGAAGGATTTAACTCAACGGACCATGGACTGTCCGGACTGGTACCATCAGTATATGAAAAATGACCCATACGTACTGATAGGCTGATACGATCAGCCATCCCTACTTCCCTGAAGGACCAAGGAATGTCCAGACTGGTCCATCAGGGCATGAAAAATTGTTCCATACATACTGGTAGACTGATATGATCAGCCTTAAACGTACTGAATTAAAGGATTTAACTCAACGGACCACAGAGTGTCCGGACGGGTCCCATCAGTACATGAAAAATGACCAATACGTACTGATAGGCTGATAGGATCAGCCATCCGTACTGCCTGGAAGGACCAAGGAATGTCTTGCCTGGTCTACCAGGCCATGAAAAATCGACTGATACGTACTGATAAGCTGATATGATCGCTCTTATCCGTACTGATGTGAAGGGTTTAACTCAACGGACCAAGGACTGGTCCCATACTTACTGATAGGCTCTTACGATCAGCAATCTGTACTGCCTGGATGGACCAAGGACTGTCCAGACTGGTCCATCAGGCCATGAAAAGAGGACCCCTACGTACAGATAGGATGATATTATCAGTCGTATCCATACTAAATGGGAGGATTTAACTCAACGTACGATGGACTGTCCGGACTAGTCCCATCAGTACATGAAAAATAACCCATACGTACTTATAGGCTGATAAGATCAGCCCTCCGTACTGCCTGGAAGGACAAAGGACTGTCCAAACTGGTCCATCAGGCCACAAAAAATCGACTCATACGGACTGATAGGCTGATATGATCAGCCTTATCTATACTGAATGGAAGCATTTAACTCAACAGACCATGGACTGTCCAGACTGGTCACATCAGTACATGAAAAATGACACATTCGTACTGATCGGCTGATACGATCAGCCATCCGTACTGCTTGGAAGGACCAAGGACTGACAAGACTGGTCCATAAGGCCATGAAAAATCGACCCATACATAATGATAGGTTGATATGATCAGCCTTATCTGTACTGAACGAAAGCATTTAACTCAACGGAGCATGGACTTTCCAGACTAGTCCCATCAGTACATGAAAAATAACCCATACGTACTTATAGGCTGATAAGATCAGCCATCCGTACTGCCTGGAAGGACAAAGGACTGTCCAAACTGGTCCACTAGGCAATGAAAAATCGACTGATATGTACTGATAGGCTGATATGATCAGTCTTATCCGTACTGAATGGAAGGATTTAACTCAACGGACCATGGACTGTCAAGACTGGTCCTATCATTATATGAAAAATGACCCATACGTATATAGGCTGATACGATCAGCCATCCGTACTGCCTGGAAGGACCAAGGACTGTCCAGACTGGTCCATCAGGCCATGAAAAATCGACCCCTACGTACTCATAGGCTGATATGATCAGCCTTATCCGTACTAAATGGAAGGATTCAACTCAACGGACCATGGACAGTCCAAAATGGTCCCATCATTACATGAAAAATGACCCATACATACTAATAGGCTGATACGATCAACCATCCGTACTGCCTGGAAGGACCAAGGACTGACCAGACTGGTCCATAAGGCCATGAAAAACGATCCATACATAATGATAGGCTGATATGATCAGCCTTATCTGTACTGAATAAAAGCATTTAACTCAACGGACCATGGGCTTTCCAGACTGGTCCCATCAGTACATGAAAAATGACCCATACGTACTGATAGGCTGATACGATTAACAATCAATACTGTGGAAGGACACAGAACTGTCCAGACATGTCCATTAAGCAAAGAAAAATCGACCCATATGTACTGATAGGCTTATATGATCAGCCTTATCCGTACTAAATGGAAGCATTTAACTCAACGAACCATGGACTGTCCAGACTGGTCCCCTCAGTACATGAAAAATGACCCATACGTACTTATAGGATGATACAATCTGCCATCCGAACTTCCTGGAAGGACGAAGAACTGTCCAGACAAGTCCATCAGGCCATGAAAAATTGAATCATACATACTGATAGACTGATATGATCAGCCTTAACCGTATTGAAAAGAAGGATTTAACTTAACGGACAATAGACTGTCCGGACTGGTCCCATCACTACATGAGAAATGTCCCATACATACTGATAGGCTGATACAATTAGCCATCCGTACTGCCTGGATGGACCAATGACTGTCCACACTGGTTCATCAGGCCATGACAAACCGACCCATACATACTGATAGGCTGTTATACTCAGCCTTATCCGTAGTGAATGGAACGACTTAACTCAACGGACCATGGACTGTCCGTACTGGTCCCATCAGTACATGAAAAATGACCCATACATACTTATAAGCTGATACGATCAGCCATCCGTACTGCCTGGAAGGACCAAGGACTGTCCAGACTGGTCCATCAAGCCATGAAAAATCGACTCTTACGTACAGATAGGCTGATATGATCAGCCTTATCCGTACTGAATGGAAGGATTTAACTCAACTGATCATGGAGTGTCTGGACTGGTCCCATCAGTACATGAAAAATGACCCATACGTAATGATAGGCTGATACGATCATGCATTTGTACTACCAGGAAGGACCAAGGACTGTCCATACTGGTCAATTAGGCCAGAAAATTGACCTATATGTACTGATATGCTGATATGTTCAGCCTTATTTGTACTGAATTAAAGGATTTAGCTCAACGGACCATAGACTGTCCGGACTGGTCCCATCAGTACATAAAAAATGACCCATACGTACTGATAGGCTGATAAGATAAGCCATCCGTACAGCCTGGAAGGACCAAGTACTGTCCAGACTGGTCCATCAGGCCATGAAAAATCGACCCATACGTACTGATAGGAAGATATGATCCTCCTTTTCCGTACAAAATAGAAGTATTTAACTCAACAGACCATGGACTGTCCAGACTGCTCCCATACGTACTGATAGGATTATATGATCAGCCATCCATACTGCTTTGATGGACTAAGGAATGTCTAGACATGTCCATCAAACCATGAAAAATCGATCAACCATGAAAAATCGATCAATACATACTGATAGGCTGATATTAATAGCCTTAACCGTACTGAATGGAAGGATTTAACTCAATGGACCATGGACTGTCTGGACTGGTTCAATCAGTACATGAGAAATGACCCATAAGTTCTGATAGGCTGATACAATCAGCCATCTGTACTGCCTGGATGGACCAAGGACTCTCCAGACATGTCCATCAGACCATGAAACCTCGACCAATACATACTGATAGGCTGATATTATCAGCCTTAACCGTACTAAATGGAAGGATTTAACTCAACGGACCATGGACTGTCTGGACTGGTCCCATCAGTACATGAAAAATGACCCATACGTACTGATAGGCTGATACGATCATCCATATGTACTGCCTGGAAGGACCAAGGACTGTCCATACTGGTCCATCAAACCATGAAAACTCGACCCCTACGTACTCATAGGCTGATATGATCCGCCTTATCCGTACTGAATGGAAGGATTAAACTCAACAGACCATGGACTGTCCGGACTGGTCCCATCAGTACATGAAAAATGACCCATACATACTGATAGGCTGATACCATCAGCCATCCATTCTGCCTGGAAGGACCAAGGACTGTCCTTACTGGTCCATAAGGCCATGAAAAATCGACACATTCGTATTGATAGGTTGATATGATCAGCCTTATCCATACTGAATGAAAGCATTTATCTCAACGGACCATTTACTTTCCAGACTGGTCCAATCAGTACATGAAAAATGACCCATACGTACTGATAGGCTGATATGATTAGCAATCAGTACTGCCTGGAAGGACCAAGGACTGTCCAGACATGTCCATTAAGCCATGAAAAATCAACCCATATGTACTGATAGGCTTATATAATCAGCCTTATCCGTACAGAATGGAAGCATTTAACTCAACAAACTAAGGACTGTCCGGACTGCTATGTCAGTACATGAAAAATGACCCATAGGTTCTGATAGGCTAATATGATCAGCAATCCGTACTGCCTGAAAGGACCAAGGACTGTCCATACTGGTCATCAGGCCATGAAAAATCGACCCATACATACTAATAAGCTGATACGGTCAGCCATTCGTAAAACCCAGAAGGACCAAGGACTGTCCAGACTGGTCCATCAGGCCATATAAAATTGACCCATACGTATTGGTAGACTGATATGATCATCCATATCCGTACTGGATGGACGGATTTAACACAACGGACCATGAAATGTCTAGACTGGTCCCATCAGTACCTGAAAAATGACCCATACGTACTGATAGGCTTATACGATCAGACATCCGTACTGCCTGGATGGACCAAGGACTGTCCAGAATTGTCCATCAGGCCATGAAAAATGGACCCCTACATACTGATAGGCTGATACGATCAGCCTTATCCGTACTAAATGGAAGGATTTAACTCAACGGACAATGGACTGTCAGGACTTTTCCCATCAGTACATGAAAAATCGACCCATACGTACTGATAGGCTGATATGATCTGCCTTATCCGTACTGAATGGAAGGATTTATCTCAACGGATCATGTACTGTCCGGACTGGTCCCATCAGTACATGAGAAATGACCCATAAGTACTGATAGGCTGTTACGATCAGCCATTCTTACTGCCTGGATGGACCTAGGACTCTCCAAACAGGTCCATCAAACCATGAAACATCGACCAATACGTATTGATAGGCTGATATTATCATCCTTAACCGGACTGAATGGAAGGATTTAACTCAACTGATCATGGACTGTCAAGACTGGTCCCATCAGTACATGAAAAATGACCCATACGTAATGATAGGCTGATACGATCAGCCATCCGTACTACCTGGAAGGACCAAAGACTGTCCAGACTGGTCAATTAGGCCATGAAAAATTGACCCATACATACTGATATGCTGATATGTTCGGCCTTATTTGTACTGAATTGAAGGATTTAGCTCAACGGACCAAGGACTGGTCCCATCAGTTCATGAAAAATGACCCATACTTACTGATAGGCTGTTACGATCAGCAATCCGTACTGCCTGGATGGACCAAGGACTGTCCAGACTGGTCCATCAGGCCATGAAAAAAGGACCCCTACGTACTGATAGGCTGATATGATCAGCCTTATCCATACTGAATGGGAGGATTTAACTCAACAGACGATGGACTTTCCGGACTAGTCCCATCAGTACATGAAAAATAACCCATACGTACTTATAGGCTGATAAAATCAGCCATCCGTACTGCCTGGAAGGACCAAGGACTGTCCAAACTTGTCCATCAGGCCATGAAAAATTGACCCATACGTACTGATAGGCTGATATGATCAGCCTTATCCATACTGAATGGAAGCATTTAACTGAACGGACCATGGACTGTCCAGACTGGTCACATCAGTACATGAAAAGTGACCCATTCGTACTGATAGGCTGATACAATCAGCCATCCGTACTGCTTGGAAGGAACAAGGACTGTCCAGACAAGTCCATCATGCCATGAAAAATCGAATCATACTGATAGGCTGATATTAATAGCCTTAACCGTACTGAATAGAAGGATTTAACTCAACAGACTAAGGACTGTCTGGACTGGTCTGTCAGTACATGAAAAATGACCCATACGTTCTGATAGGCTAATATGATCAGCAATCCGTACTGCCTGGAAGGAGCAAGGACTGTCCATACTGGTCATCAGGCCATGGAAAATCGACCCATACATACTGATAAGCTGATACGATAAGCCATCCGTAAAACCCAGAAGGACCAAGGACTGTCCAGACTGGTCCATCAGGCCATATAAAATTGACCCATACGTATTGATGGACTGATATGATCATCCATATCCGTACTGAATGGACGGATTTAACACAACGGACCATGAAATGTCTAGACTGGTCCCATCAGTACATGAAAAATGACCCATACGTACTGATAGGCTGATACGATCAGCCATCCGTACTGCCTGGATGGACCAAGGACTGTCCAGACATGTACATCAGACCATGAAACATCGACCAATACGTAATCATAGGCTGATATTATCAGCCTTAACCGTACGGAATGGAAGGATTTAACTCAATGGATCATGGACTGTCTGGACTGGTCCCACCAGTACATGAGAAATGACCCATAAGTCCTGATAGGCTGATACGATCATCCATCCGTACTGCCTCGATGGACCAAGGACTCTCCAGACATGTTCATCAGACTATGAAACATCGACCAATACTGAATGAAAGGATTTAACTCAACTGCCATGGACTGTCCGGAATGGTCCCATCAATACATAAAAATGACTCATACGTACTGATAGGTTGACACAATCAGCCATCCGTACTGCCTGGAAGGACCAAGGACTGTCCAGACTGGTCCATCAAGCCATGAAAAATCGACCCCTATGTATTCATAGGCTGATATGATCAGCCTTATCCGTACTGAATGGTAGTATTTAACTCAACGGACCATGGATTGTCCGGACTGGTCCCATCAGTACATAAAAAATAACCCATACGTACTGATAGGCTGATACAATCAACCATTCGTACTGCCTGGAAGGACCAAGGACTGTCCAAACTGGTCCATCAGGCCATGAAAATCAACCCATAGGTACTGATAGGCTGATATGATCAGCCTTATCCATACTGAATTGAAGCATTTAACTCAACGGACCATGGACTGTCCAGACTGGTCACGTCAGTACATGAAAAATGAACCATTCGTACCGATAGGATGATACGATCAGCCATCCGTACTGCTTGGAAGGACCAAGGACTGTCCAGGCAAGTCCATCATGCCATGAAAAATCGGATCATACGTACTGATAGGCTGATATGATCAGCCTTATCTGTACTGATTGGAAGGATTTAACTCAACAGCCCATGGTCTGTCCGGAATGGTCCCATCAGTACATGAAAATAACCCATATGTACTGATATGCTGATACGATCACCTAGCCGTACTGCCCCGAAAGACCAAGGAATTTCCAAACATGTCCATCAGGCCATGAAAAATCGACCGATACGTATTGATAGGCTGATATGATCACCCTTATCCGTACTGAATGAAATGGTTTAACTAAACAGACCATGGACTGTCCAGACTGGTCGCATTAGTACATGAAAAATGACCTATACATACTGATAGGCTGATACAATCAGCCATCCGTACTGCCTGGAAGGACCAAGGACTGTCCAGACTGGTCCACCAGGACATGAAAATTCAACCCCTACGTACTCATAGGCTGATATGATCAGCCTTATCCGTATTGAATGGAATAATTTAATTAAAAATGAAAAATGACCAATACGTACTGATAGGCTGATAGGATCAGCTATCCGTAGTGCCTGGAAGGACCAAGGAATGTCATGAATGGTCCATCAGGCCATGAAAAATTGATCGATACCTACTGATAAGCTGATATGATCACCCTTATCTGTACAGAATTGAAGGATTTAACTCAACGGACCATGGACTGTCCGTACTGGTTCCATCAGTACATGAAAAATGACTCATACGTACTGATAGGCTGATACGATCAGCAATCCGTACTGCCTGTAAGAACCAAGGACTTTCTATACTGGTCCATCAGGGCATAAAAATTCGACCCATACATACTGATAGGCTGATACGATTAGCCATCCGTACTGCCCAGAAGGACGAAGGACTGTCAAGACTGGTCCATCAGGCCATATAAAATCAACCCATACGTATTGGTAGACTGAAATGATCATCCGTATCCATACTGAATAGACGGGTTTAACACAACGGACCATGAACTGTGTTGACTGTTCCCATCAGTACATGAAAAATGACCCATACATACTCATAGACTGATACGATCAGCCATCCGTACTGCCTGGATGGACCAAGGACTGTCCACACTTGTCCATCAGGCCATGAAAAATGGACCCCTACGTACTGATAGGCTGATATGATCAGCCTTATCCGTACTGTATTTAAGGATTTACCTCAACGGACGATGATGGACTGTCAGGACTCGTCCCATCAGTACATGAAAAATGACCCATACGTACTGATAGGCTGATATGATCTGCCTTATCCGTACTGAATGGAAGGATTTTCTCAACGGACCATGGACTGTCCGGACTGGTCCCATCAGTACATGAAAAATGACCCATACGTACTGATAGGCTGATACGATAAGCCATCCGTACTGCCTGGAACGACCAAGGAGTGTCTAGACTGGTCCATCTGCTCATGAAAATTCGACCCATACTTACTGATAGGCTGATATTATCAGCCTTATCCGTACTGAACGGAAGGATTAACTCAACGGACAATGGACTGTCCAGAATGCTCCCACCAGCAAATGAAAAAATGACCCATACTTAATGATAGGCTGATACGATTAGCCATCCGTACTGCCTGGAAGGACCAAGGACTTTCTAGACTAGTCTACAAGCCATGAAAAATCAACCCATACGTACTGATGGAAGGATTTAACTCAACAGACCATTGACTGTCCAAACTGGTCGCATGAGTACATGAAAAATGACCCATACGTACTGATAGGCTGATACGATCACCCATCCGTACTGCCTGGATGGACAAAGGAATGTCCAGATAGTTCCATCAGGCCATGAAAAATAACGAATCTGTACTGATAGGCTGATATTGTAAGGCCCGATCCTGGATTCCTCAATCCAACCAGACCGTGGTCTTACGAAACAATCCTAACAAGTTTGATTCCATTACTTCCGATTGAAGACACTATTTTCCTAAGTATTTATCAGAGATTTAAGGTTCATTGACAACAGAATACAAGCAGAAGCAATAAGGAAAATAGATACTCCATAGATAGATAAAACAGGAACAAACATCATTCCTTCGTTCAGCAGAAACAAGTTGCACAATAAGCTAAAGCATAAGTTCACAAGTTCCACAATAGACTATTAAGAAAACACAACAGTTATGTATGACCCATTCACCACACATCTTCCCATGGCCTGAGTCCTCACGGTGCCTTTCCTTTACTACGGTCCAAGTTTGTACCTGAGACCAACACAAACACATGATCAGTTTATTAAACAATAATACTATCACACTGCATGGTTGGAATTGATTCTAAACACCACTTTACACATCAATGCCACGTCTGGCCATTTTCAAAAGTACTCCAAAAATTAATTAAAATTCATGAAAACTCATTATAATTCCCAACTAAGAGATTCCTGTGATCAGAATCCAATGAATCAATCCAGACCATATGGATGCCGATCATGATCAGTAAAATAAATCAAAACTGAACAGCATCAAATCAATTCCTAAAAACTAATTAAAATTCATGATAATTCATGATAATAATTAACTAAGAGATTCACAAATGGAAATTATCAAATTGGGCCTATATCATATAGATCTCGTCCAAGATCAGTCCGGCCAAGGCCATGGACTATTATAACTAATTTGATCTGGCCAAGGCCTAAAATCAGTGTCTTCATACCTGAAACATCAACATCCAATACCACAACAAGAAATATATGAAGAACAGAGTATAAAATCAGAGTAAGGTGTAACCATCCAAACCAGACAGATCCATAACCACAAATGGCTTAACCATCGGTTATGTTCACTGGTTCTTGGCCACACCTCTCGCCGTAGGATTACGATCTCCAGGGGCCGACTCCTTCTCCTTCTCCATCTCCTTCTATTTGTATTTCTTCCTTGTATCCATCCTTTCCAACTTCACAGAGTGATCCGACCGGAATCAATCAAGGGAAACACCACAATCAGACAATGCGAACTTCACGTCCTTGCCTGTCAACTTAGTCATAGGCTGAGATATGCTCAAGAACCCTTTGACAAACTTCCAGTAATAGACAGGCAATCCCAAAAAGCTTCTTAACTCAGTAGCACTCTTTGGCTGAGGCCATTCCCGTATACACTTGATCTTTTCTTGATCGACGGACACTCCATCAGCAGACACTATGTGTCCAAGGAACCCAATGCTCTTCTGCTAGAAACTACACTTGCTTAACTTAGCAAAGGGCTTCTGTTCCCTCAAGCGTCCCAACACTGCCCGGAGATGCGTCTCATGGTCTTCCTTTGTCTTGGAGTACACAAGTATATCATCAAAAAAGATAATCAGAAACTCATCCAAGTACTCCTGGAAAATACCATTCATCATCTTCATAAATGCAGCTGGTGCATTGGTCAGTCCGAATGGCATGTCCACAAACTCATAGTGGCCGTACCTAGTTCGGAACACGGTCTTTCTTATATCATCATGCGTAACTGGAATCTGATGATATCTAGAAGCCAAATCAATCTTGGAGAACAACTTAGCTCCACGGAGTTGATCCAGCAACTCATCAATCTAGGGTAATGGGTACTTGTTCTTCACAGTCACCCTATTCAACCCCCGATACTCAATGCATAACCTGAAGCGACCATCCTTCTTTTTCAAAAATAGGACTGGTGCTCCCCAAGGTGATACAATAGGGCGTATGAAACCCTTATCCAGCAACTCATATAGTTGCTTCTTCAGCTCAGCCATATCGGCTGGAGCCATTCTATATGGACATTTGGACAATGGGGCCGTTCTGCGTTCAAGTTCTATCACAAATGGGTCAGCCTATCAGGGGGAATGCCCTGTAGTACCCCAAATACATCCTGGAACTCCTGGACCAACGGTATCCCCCCGGGTCACCACCCCCTACGACCTCATTGGTGTAAATGGTAGCCAAAAAGGCCTCACAACCATTTCCAAGCATCCTTTCCACCTGAACTGCTGAACCACCAAACAACAAGAGGTCGGATTAATCGCTTGGAACTTGATCGGCGGTCTAAACTCATTCTCAAATTGCACCCTTCCCCGGTGACAATCAAGAGTTGCCCGATACTATCAGAGCCAGTCCATACCCAAGACCACCTCATGATTCTTTAGGGGGACAACAATCAGATCTACATGCATCGCCCTGTCCCAGATCATCACTGGAATGTTCTTAACCAGACCTAGTGCATTCATCATCTGCCCACCAGCAGCAACCACTCTGTCA
>MU107423.1:0-12331 GCA_012274485.2 Sinapis alba
ATTTTTTATGCCCTGATGGACTAAGTCTGGACAGTCCCGGGTCCTTCCAGGCAGTACGGATGGCTGATCGTATCAGCGTATCAGTACGTATGGGTCATTTTTCATGGGACCAGTCTGGACAGTCCATGGTCCGTTGAGTTAAATCCTTCAATTCAGTACGGATAAGGCTGATCATATCAGCCTATCAGTACGTATGGGTCGATTTTTAATGCCCTGATGGACCAGTCTTGACAGTCCTTGGTCCTTCCAGGCAGTACAAATGGTTGATCGTATCAGCCTATTTGTACGTATGGGTCATTTTTCATGTACTTATGGGACCAGTCCGGACAGTCCACGGTTTGTTGAGTTAAATAATTCCATTCAGTACATATAAGGATGATCATATCAGCATTTTGGTACGTATGGGTCGATTTTTTATGGACTGATGGGACCAGTCTAGACAGTCCATGGTCCATTGAGTTAAATCCCTCAATTCAGTACGAATAAGGCTGATCGTATCAGCCTATCAGTACGTATGGGTCGATTTTTCATGCCCTGATGGACCAGTCTTAACAGTCCTTGGTTCTTCGAGGCAGTACAAATGGCTGATCGTATCAGCTTATTTGTACGTATGGGTCATTTTTCATATACTGATGGGACCAGTCCGGACAGTCCATGGTTTGTTGAGTTAAATAATTCCATTAAGTACATATAAGGATGATCATATCAGCATTTTGGTACGTATGGGTCGATTTTTTATGGACTGATGGACCAGTCTAGACAGTCCATGGTCCATTGAGTTAAATCCCTCAATTCAGTACGAATAAGGCTGATCGTATCAGCCTATCAGTACGTATGGGTCAATTTTTCATGCCCTGATGGACCAGTCTTAACAGTCCTTGGTTCTTCGAGGCAGTACAAATGGCTGATCGTATCAGCCTATTTGTACGTATGGGTCATTTTTCATATACTGATGGGACCAGTCCGGACAGTCCATGGTTTGTTGAGTTAAATAATTCCATTCAGTACATATAAGGATGATCATATCAGCATTTTGGTACGTATGGGTCAATTTTTTATGGACTGATGGACCAAGTCTAGACAGTCCTTGGTCCTTTTCCTTGCAGTACGGATGGCTGATCGTATCAGCCTATGAGTACGTATGGGTCATTTTTCATGTACTGAAGTGACCAGTCGAGACAGTCCATGGTCCGTTGAGTTAAATACTTCCATTACGTATAGATAAGGCTGATCATATCAGCCTATCAGTACGTATGGGTCGATTTTTTTTGCCCTGATGGACCAAGTCTGGACAGTCTGGGGTCCTTCCAGGCAGTACGGATGGCTTATCGTATCAGCGTATCAGTACGTATGGGTCATTTTTCATGTACAGATGAGACCAGTCTGGACAGTCCATGGTCCGTTGAGTTAAATCCTTCAATTCAGTACGTATAAGGCTGATCATATCAGCGTATCAGTACGTTTAGGTCGATTTTTCATGCCCTGATGGAACAGTCTTGACAGTCCTTGGTCCTTCCATGCAGTACAAATGGCTGATCGTATCAGCCTATTTATACGTATGGGTCATTTTTCATGTACTGATGGGACCAGTCCGGACAGTCCATGGTTTGTTTAGTTAAATCCTTGCATTCAGTACAAATAAAGATGATCATATCAGCATGTTGGTACGCATGGGTCGATTTTTTATGGATTGATGGACCAAGTCTAGACAGTCCTTGGTCCTTCCAGGCAGTACGGATGGCTGATCGTATCAGCCTATGAGTATGTATGGGTCATTTTTCATGTACTGATATGAGCAGTCCGGACAGTCCATGGTCCGTTAAGTTAAATCCTCCATTCAGTATGGATAATGCTGATCATATCAGCCTATCAGTAGGTATGGGTCGATTTTTCATGCCCTGATGGACCATGTTTGGACAGTCCTTGGTTCTTCCAGGCAGTACGGATGGCTGATCATATCAACCAATCAGTACGTATGGGTCATTTTTCATGTACTGATGGGACCATTCCGGACAGTCCATGGTCCATTGAGTTAAATCCCTCTATTAAGTACGAATAAGGCTGATCGTATCAGCCTATCAGTACGTATGGGTCGATTTTTCATGCCCTGATGGACCAGTCTTAACAGTCCTTGGTTCTTCCAGGCAGTACAAATGGCTGATCGTATCAGCCTATTTTTACGTATGGGTCATTGTTCATGTACTGATGGAACCAGTCCTGATAGGCCATGGTTTGTTGAGTTAAATCCCTCCATTCAGTACAGATAAGGATGATCATATCAGCATGTTGGTACGTATGGGTCTATTTTGTATGGACTGATGGACCAAGTCTAGACAGTCCTTGGTCCTTCCAGGCAGTACAGATGGCTGATCGTATCAGCCTATGAGTACGTATGGGTAATTTTTCATGTACTGATGTGACCAGTCCGGACAGTCCATGGTTCGTTAAGTTAAATCCTTCCATTCAGTATGGATAGTGCTGATCATATCAGCCTATCTTTAGGTATTGGTCGATTTTTCATTCCCTGATGGACCAAGTTTGGACAGTCCTTGGTCCTTCTAGGAAGTACGGATGGCTGATCGTATCAGCCAATCAGTACGTATGGGTCATTTTTCATGTACTGATGGGACCATCCGGACAGTCCATGGTCATTTGAGTTAAATCCTTCAATTCAGTACGGCTAAGGCTGATCATATCAACCTATCAGTAGGTATGGGTCAATTTTTTATGCCCTGATTGACTAGTCTTGACAGTCCTTGGTCCTTCAAGGCAGTACAAATGGCTGATCTTATCAGCCTATTAGTATGTATGAGTCATTTTTTATGTACAGATGAGACCAGTCCAGACAGTCCATGGTTTGATGAGTTAAATCCTTCCATTCAGTACGGATAAGGCTGATCATATCAGCATGTCGGTACGTATGAGTCAATTTTTTATGGACTGATGGACCAAGTCTAGACAGTCCTTATTCCTTCCAGGCCGTACGGATGGCTGATTGTATCAGCCTATCAGTACGTATGGGTCATTTTTTATGTACTGATGGGACTAGTCCAGTCAGTCCATGGTCCGTTGAGTTAAATCCTTCTATTCAGTACGGATAAGGCTGATCATATCAGCCTATCAGTATTGATGGTTCATTTTTTCATGGCATGATGGAACAGTCTGGACAGTCCTTGGGCCTTCCAGGCAGTACGGATACCTGATCGTATAAGCCTATCATTATGTATGGGTCATTTTCATGTACTGATAAGACCAGTCTGGACAGTCCATGGTCTGTTGAGTTAAATTCTTCAATTCAGTATGGATAAGGCTGATCATATCAGCCTATCAGTACGTATAGGTCGATTTTTCATGGCATGATGGACCAGTATGGACAGTCCTTGGTCCTTCTAGGCAGTACGGATGGCTGATCGTATCAGCCTATCATTACATATGGGTCATTTTTCATGTACTGATTGGACCAGTCCGGACAGTCCGTGATCCGTTGAGTTAAATCCTTCCATTCAATATGGATAAGGCTGATCATATCAGCATATCAGTACATATTGGTCGATTTTTCAGGGCCTGATGGACCAGTCTGGATAGTCCTTAGTCCTTCCTGGCAGTACGGATGGCTGATCGTATCAGCCTATCATTACGTATGGGTTATTTTTCATGTACTGATGGGACCAGTCCGGACGGTTCAGGGTCTATTGAGTTAATTCTTCTATTCAGTACGAATAAGGCTGATCATATCAACGTATCAGTACGTATGGGTTGATTTTTCATGGCCTAATGGAGCAGTCTGGACGGTCCTTGGTCCATCCAGGGAGTACGGATGGCTGATAGTATCAGCACATCAGTACGTATGGGTCATTTTTCTTGTACTGATGGGACCAGTCTGGACAGTCCATGGTCCGTTGAATTAAATCTTTCCATTCAGTACGGTGAAGGCTGGCCATATAAGCCTATCAGTACGTATGGGTCGATTTTTGATGGCGTAATGGACCACTCTCGGAAGTCCTTGGTCCATCCTAGCAGTACGGATGGCTGATCGTATTAGCCTATTAGTATGTATGGATAATTTTTCATGTACTGATGGGACCTGTCTGGACAGTCCGTGGTCTGTTGAATTGAATCTTTCCATTCAGTACGGTGAAGGCTGATCATATCAGCCTATCAGTACGTATGGGTCGATTTTTCAAGGCCCAATAGACCACTCTGGACAAACCTTGGTCCATCCTAGCAGTACGGATGGCTGATCGTATCAGCTAATCAATATGTATTGCTCATTTTTCATGTACTGATGAGACCAGTCCGGAGAGTCCATGATCCGTTGAGTTAAATCCTTGCATTCAGTATGGATAAGGCTGGTCATATAAGCCTATCAGTACGTATGGGTCGATTTTTCATGGCCTGATGGACCAGTCNGATGGCTGATCGTATCAGCTAATCAATATGTATTGCTCATTTTTCATGTACTGATGAGACCAGTCCGGAGAGTCCATGATCCGTTGAGTTAAATCCTTGCATTCAGTATGGATAAGGCTGGTCATATAAGCCTATCAGTACGTATGGGTCGATTTTTCATGGCCTGATGGACCAGTCTCGAGAGTCCTTGGTCCTTCCAAGCAGTACAGATGGCTGATCGTATCAGCCTATCAGTACGTATGGGTCATTTTTTTATGTACTGATGGGGACAGTCCGGACAGTCCATGGTCCATGGGGTTGAATCCTTCCATTCAGTACGGATAAGGCTGATCATAACAGCCTTTCGGTACATTTGGGTCAATTTTTCATGGCCTGATGGACCAGTCTGAACAGTAATTGGTTTTTCCAAGCATTATGAATGGCTGATCGTATCATCCTATCATTATGTATGAGTCATTTTTCATGTACTGATGGGACCAGTCCGGACAGAGCATGGTCCATTGAGTTAAATTCTTCCATTTAGTACGTATGGGTATGTTTTTCATGGCCAGATGGACCAGTCTGGACAGTCCTTGGTCCCAGGCAGTATAGATGGCTGATCGTATTAGCCTATCAATACTTATTGGTCATTTTTCATGTATTGACGGGACCAGTCCGGACAGTCAATGATCCGTTGAGTTAAATCCTTCCATTCTGTGTGGATAAGGCTGATCAATATCAGCTTATCAATACGTATGAGTTGATTTTTCATGGCCAGATGGGCCAGTCTGGACAGTTCTTGGTCCGTCCAGGCACTCCGGATGGCTAATCTTATCAGCGTATCAATACGTATTTGTCATTTTCATGTACAAATGAGACCAGTCCGGACAGTCCATGATCCGTTGAGTTAAATCCTTCCATTCAGTATGGATAAGGCTGATCATATCAGCATATTAGTACATATGGCTCGATTTTTCATGGCCTGATGGACCAGTCTAGACAGTCCTTGGTCCTTCTAGGCAGTATGGATGGCTGATCGTATCAGTCTATTACGTATGGGTCATTTTTCTTGTACTGATGGGACCAGTCTGGACAGTTCATGGTCTGATGAGTTAAATCCTTCCATTCAGTATTGTTAAGGCTGATCATATAAGCATCTCAATACGTATGGGTCGATTTTTCATGGCCTGATGGACCAGTTTGGACAGTCCTTGGTCCATCCAGGCAGTACGGATGGCTGATAGTAACAGCATATCAGTACGTATGGGTCATTTTTCATGTACTGATGGGACCAGTCTGGACAGTCCATGGTCCATTGAATTAACTCTTTCCATTCAGTACGGCGAAGGCTGACCATATAAGCCTATCAGTACATATGGGTCGATTTTTCATGGCACAATGGACTACTCTCAAAAATCCTTGGTCCATCCTAGCAGTACGGATGGCTGATCGTATCAGCCTATTTGTATGTATGGGTCATTTTTCATGTACTGATGGGACCAGTCTAGACAGTCCATGGTCTGTTGAATTAAATCTTTCCATTCAGTACGGTGAAGGCTGATCATATCAGCCTATCAGTACGTATGGGTCGATTTTTCAAGGTCTAATGGACCACTCTGGACTATCCTTGGTCCATCCTAACAGTACGGATGGCTAATCGTATCAGCTAATCAAAATGTATTGGTCATTTTTCATGTACTGATGAGACCAGTCGGGAGAGTCCATGATCCGTTGAGTTAAATCCTTCCATTCAGTATGGATAAGGCTGGTCATATAAGCCTATCTGTAAGTATGGGTCAATTTTTCATGGCCTGATGGACCAGTATCGAGAGTCCTTGGTCCTTTCAGGCAGTACGGATGGTTGATCGTATGAGCCTATCAGGACGTGTGGGTCATTTTTTATATACTGATGGGACCAGTCCGGACAGTCCATGGTCCATTGAGTTGAATCCTTCCATTCAGTACGGATAAGGCCGATCATAACAGCCTTTCGGTACATATGGGTCGATTTTTCATGGCCTGATGGACAAGTCTGAACAGTAATTGGTCCTTCCAAGCAGTACAAATGGCTGATTGTATCAGCCTATCATTACGTATGAGTCATTTTTTATGTACTGATAGGGCCAGTCCGGACAGAGCATGGTCCATTGAGTTAAATTCTTCCATTCAGTACGTATGGGTATGTTTTTCATGGCGAGATGGACCAGTCTGGACAGTCCTTGGTCCTTCCAGGCAGTACAGATGGCTGATTGTATTAGCCTATTAATACTGATTGGTCATTTTTCATGTATTGATGGGACTAGTCCGGACAGTCCATGATCCGTTGAGTTAAATCCTTCCATTCAGTATGGATAAGGCTGATCATATCAGCTTATCAATACGTATGGGTTGATTTTTCATGGCCAGATGGACCAGTCTGGACAGTCCTTGGTCCGTCCAGGCAATCCGGATGGCTAATCTTATCAGCCTATCAATACGTATTGGTCATTTTAATGTACAGATAAGAGCAGTCCGGACAGTCCATGATCTGTTGAGTTAAATCCTTCCATTCAGTATGGATAAGGCTGATCATATCAGCATATCAGTACATATGGGTCGATTTTTCATGGCATGATGGACCAGTCGGGATAGTCCTTAGTTCTTCCAGACAGTACTGATGGCTGATCGTATCAGCCTATCAATATGTATGGGTTATTTTTCACGTACTGATGGGACCAGTCCGGACGGTTCATGGTCTATTGAGTTGCTCCTTCTATTCAGTACGAATAAGGCTGATCATATCAGCCTATCATTACGTATGGGTTGATTTTTCATGGCCTAATGGACCAGTCTGGACGGTCCTTGGTCCATCCAGGCAGTACGGATTGCTGATTGAATCAGCATATCAGTACGTATGGGTCATTTTCATGTATTGATGGGACCAGGCTAGACAGTTCATGGTCCGTTTAATTAAATCTTTCCATTCAGTACGGTGAAGGCTGACCATATAAGCCTATCAGTACGTATGGGTCGATTTTTCATGGCGTAATGGACCACTCTCGAAAATCCTTGGTCCATCCTAGCAGTACGGATGATTGATCGTCTCAGCCTATTAGTATGTATAGGTCATTTTTCATATACTGATGGGACCAGTCTGGACAGTCCATGGTCTGTCGAATTAAATCTTTCCATTCAGTACGGTGAAGGCTAATCATATCAGCCAATCAATATGTATGGTTCGATTTTTTAAGGCCTAATGGACCACTCTGGACAATCCTTGGTCCATCCTAGCAGTACGGATGGCTGATCGTATCAGCTAATCAATATGTATTTGTCATTTTTCATGTACTGATGAAACCAGTCCGGAGAGTCCATGATCCGTTGAGTTAAATCCTTCCATTCAGTATGGATAAGGCTGGTCATATAAGCCTATCAGTACGTATGGGTCGATTTTTCATGGCCTGATGGACCAGTTTGGACAGTCCTTTGTCCTTCCAGGCAGTACAGATGGCTGATCGTATCAGCCTATCAGTACGTATGGGTCATTTTTCATGTACTGATGGGACCAGTCCGAACAGTTCATGCTCCATTGAGTTGAATCCTTCCATTCAGTACGGATAAGGCTGATCATAACAGCCGTTCGGTACATATGGGTCGATTTTTCATGGCCTGATGGACCAGTCTGAACAGTAATTGGTCCTTCTAAGCAGTACGAATGGCTGATCGTATCAGCCTATCATTACGTATGAGTCATTTTTCATGTACTGATGGGACCAGTCCGGACAGAGCATGGTCCATTGAGTTAAATTCTTCCATTCAGTACGTATGGGTATGTTTTTCATGGCCAGATGGACCAGTATGGACAGTCCTTGGTCCTTCCAGGCAGTACAGGTGGCTGATCGTATTAGCCTATCAATACTTATTGGTCATTTTTCATGTATTGATGGGACCAGTCTGGACAGTCCATGATCCGTTGAGTTAAATCCTTCCTTTCAGTATGGATAATTTAAGACCCGAACCCGGCCTTCTAGGCCGAGGTCAATGCCTCACGTCGCTCGGTCCACAAACTGACCGAACCTCTCAATTTTTCAACCTTACCTTTTATAGTTTTCCCTTAAGGCGAAGGTTTACTTAGCTCTTAGCTAAAGACTATCTTAGTCATTCTCTGGCTTAGATCCTTTTAACTTATGCACAGCGGAATATTATCTACTTAACCATTGGACTAACTCCAATCTAATACTGGTCCGGTCGAATCACCTCAGCTAATGGTTAGTACACTCAACTACCAGCTAGCTCAAAGGTCGAACCTACCTAAACCAAGTCACACAAGTCTTGAGGTTCCATTCCCCTAACCATTCTATCTAGATCTAAGCAACCAATTGCTAGATCTTACCTTTGCCACATCCATGGAGGTTGTTAGCTCATCGGTTCCAGCTGGCTTAGCTGTTAAGCTAGCTCATCCAGCTAGCTGAGCTGAATCACATCACCTGAGGTTCCATCTCTTCCATCTGATCGAGCTGCGAGGTAGCTTCGCCCAGATTCCCGTCCACTCGTACATATTCCTTATACCTGTATAAACCCTCCCCCTTGGTACTTAGTCATTCAGCCAACCACCCCCACAGACCAAGTACCTTTGGGAAGTCTTCAGCTACAAAAACGACCTCAAGCAAACATGCTCCAAAAATTAATTAAAATTAATGAAAACTCCTGATAATTCCCCACTAAGAGATTCCCATAATCAGAATCCAATGAATCGACCCAGACCATATGGATTCTGATCATGATCAGTCCATTCAGTCAAATTTGACATGATCAAATCAATTCCGAAAAACTAATTAAAATTACGGATAATTCATGATAAATCACCACTAAGAGATTCCCAAAAGGCTTTCCCAAAATTCGGCCTAGATCATATAGATCTCGGCCATGATCAGTCCGGCCAAGGGCAAGGACTATGTTCCTGAACTGGCCAAGGCCTTGGTTCAGTGCCTCCATGTATTAGGAGTATGCTCCTCTGGATTCAAGTCCTCTAATGGACTAATAATTCCAATCATATCCCAAGTCAATCAACCAACCACCCCACATGACTCAGAACTGATGAGTCTTCACACTTACCTAACCGGCCATGGAACCATGTCCCTATGGAACCGATTAATCTTGCTCTTACAACCGGTGCATCCTTTGATCAATCAGATCAGACACCTTGATCCATAATCTATGGATCAGGTCGTCTATCCTTGCCCATGATCAGATCACACATGGCCTTCCCTGTATAAACACACCGGCTCCATACTTGTGGTCCATGCCCACAAGTACTAGCCTTGCTCATCTCCTTTGCTTCCTTTGCTTGCTGTTGGTTCCAAACGAATTGAACCTTGCACTCCCCATGGTTCCCATTATACTAGGACTCCCGTGTGACTCCTCAATGGGCCGGATCAATGGTTCACACCATGATCAAACCCAACACAACCCATGATCCATCATGGATCACTATCCAATGAATATCATCTAACTATCATCCCACATGGATGAGTTAGATCAGCAATGATCCGCCCCTTCTCTCAGGGTCATGTATCCTTAGTTTACATCACAATATATGGTCTTCAATGGGCGTACCATACCTGGACTTAACCACACCACAAGAGACAGCAATATAACTAGAAAGTAATCATAAACATGTTACCTTATCAATGATGTTTGTAGATCTTGTGCCATCCCTTATCAAGTGCGGCCTTGATCTTCCATAGTAAACCTTCATAAAGTCTTATCACATACCTCCAGTATTGATAAGATCCAATCAAGGGTCGCACCGAAGTTCCCATCCATGGAACTCCCATGAAACCAGTTTCTGCACTGCATCCGCCTTCAGGGCTGTCTTGGCCTTTGAGAGTGGAGTCCGGTCTTCTCCCTTCTATCCTTACCATTTGAGTGTGTTCCCAGGACACATAGGAAGACTAGGACGTGTCCATACATGATCAAATACCACCCAAGGGTCGTGCATCACGTCCCCCTTTGTTGCTTATGAAACTGCCTTTCTACACACATCTGCCTTCAAGGCTGTCTCAGCCATTGGAATTGAATTCCGGTCCTCCATATTATCTCCACGCTATTTTCTTGTGTTCTATGTATGTATAGTAAGCCCAGGGAGTGGCAAAAAATAATCAAAACCAATCAGAGGGTTGTTCTCCACTCCCCTCTTGATTGCCCTCTAAACTGCCTCTTTGCTTCCTTCACACCACTCCTGGTCTTGGATGTTGAATCCGACCATCTCTATGTTTTTCTCTGATTTTCTTTGTGTTTCAGGGTGAAGAAAGAAGCCCTGTCGTGCCAGCCTTATATATAAGAAGGGGTGGTTACTTCTTAACCATTGCATCCCTTCGGTATCAATTCTGGCCATTGATTTAATCAATGGTCCAGATCACACCCATTCGACCATAACTGCCTCCCTTGCCATCCCTTGGTCAGTAACTGTACCCTGTCATATCCCCCACGTGCCTAGACCCAATCCCCAGCCTCTGGACCGAGCATATGGACCACCTGATCCATTGCCCCAATGGTCGGACCACACTGACCATCCACCTGACCCGACCACAGCCCGGACTGGTCCAACTGCCCAAGACTTGAACACTCAGTCCAGCTGAGTTGAGCTGACCCCCAGCTTACCTAGCTGAGTGAGCTAGTCCATCCATCTCAGGGAGCTGACACACTCTACTTGAGCTCCAACCGAGCTCTGTTCAGCTAGTTGAGCTTCTTGCTTGCATTGCCTAGCTGTTGTATACTGCGTCCAGCAAGTTTTCTTTATCTTATTCAACCCTTCTAAGTCCTTTGGTCTATTTACAGACTTAGAATAAGGTTTCCCATGATCCACTCTGATCATTCACTTCATCGAGCTTCACCCGGACTTGGTCCAGCTACCGGATTGCTCATGCAACTCTTTTGAGCTTGCCTCTTCCTTGTTTTGGTTAAGTTCCAACTATCTGATTCCCTTAACCACGTTCTTGGACCATGAGAGGATATTCTTTAAGTCATGTGACCTGACTGGTGCGTCTCCTCGCACCATGGCTGTGCCCGAAGGCCTTATCTAGAATCAGGGACATGACAGATAAGGCTGATCATATCAGCTTATCAATACGTATGCGTTGATTTTTCATGGCCATAAGGACCAGTCTGGACAGTCCTTGGTCCGTCCAGGCAGTCCGGGTGGCTAATCTTATCAGCCTATCAATACGTATTGGTCATTTTCATGTACAAATGAGACCAGTCCGGACAGTCCATGATCCGTTGAGTTAAATCCTTCCATTCGGTATGGATAAGGCTGATCATATCAGCATATCAGTTCATATGGGTCAATTTTTCATGGCCTGATGGACCAGTATGGATAGTCCTTAGTCCTTCCAAGCAGTACGGATGGCTGGTCGTATCAGCCTATCAGTACGTATGGGTTATTTTTTCATTACTGATGGGACCAGTCCGGACGGTTCATGGTCCATTGAGTTAATCCTTCTATTCAGTATGGATAAGGCTGATCATATCAGCCTATCAGTACGTATGGGTTGATGTTTCATGGCCTAATGGACCAGTCTGGACAGTCCTTGGTCCATCCAGGCAGTACGGATGGCTGATAGTATCAGCATATCAGTATGTATGGGTCATTTTTCATGTACTGATGGGACAAGTCTGGACAGTCCATGGTCCGTTGAATTAAATCTTTCCATTCAATACGGTGAAGGCTGACCATATAAGCCTATCAGTACGTATGGGTCGATTTTTCATGGCGTAGTGGACCACTCTCGACAATACTTGGTCCATCCTAGCAGTACGGATAGCTGATATAGTATCAGCCTATCAGTATGTATGGGTCATTTTTCATGTACTGATGGGACCAGCCTGGACAGTCCATGGTCCGTTGAATTAAATCCTTCCATTTAGTACGGATAAGGCTGATCATATCAGCCTATCAGTA
>MU107423.1:15428-42493 GCA_012274485.2 Sinapis alba
TCAGCCTATCAATATGTATGGGTCAATTTTTCATGGCCTGATGGACAAGTCTGGATAGTCCTTGGTCCTTCGAGGCAGTACGGATGGCTGATAGTATCAGCCTATCAGTATGTATGGGTCATTTTTCATGTACTGATGGGACCAGTCCGGACAGTCCATTGTCCGTTGAGTTAATCCTTCCATTTAGTTTGGATAAGGATGATAATATCATCCTATCAGTACTTATGGGTCGATTTTTCATGGCCTGATTGACCAGTCAGGAAAGTCCTTGGTCCTTCCAGGCAGTACGGACGGCTGATTGTATCAGCCTATCAGTAAGTATGGGTCATTTTTCATGTACTGATGGGACCAGTCTGGATAGTCCATGGTCCGTTGAATTAAATCTTTCCATTCAGTACGGTGAAGGCTGATCAGATAAGCCTATCAGTACATATGGGTCGATTTTTCAAGGCCTAATGGACGACTCTGGACAATCCTTGGTCCATCCTAGCAGTACGGATGGCTGATTGTATAAGTCAAACAATATGTATTGGCCATTTTTCATCGCCTGATGGACCACTCTAGACAATCATTGGTCCTCCCAGGCAGTACGGATGGCTGATCGTATCATCCAATCAATACGTATTGGGCATTTTTCATGTACTGATGAGACCAGTTCGTAGAGTCCATGATCCGTTAAGTTAAATCCTTTCATTCAGTATGGATAAGGCTGGTCATATGAGCCTATCAGTACATATGGGTCGATTTTTCATGGCCTGATGGACCAGTCTCGAGAGTCATTGGTCCTTCCAGGTAGTACGGATGGCTGATCGTATCAGCCTATCAGTACGTATGGGTCATTTTTTATGTACTGATGGGACCAGTCCGGACAGTCCATTGTCAATCCTGAGTTAAATCCTTCCATTCAGTACGGATAAGGCTGATCATAACAGCCTTTCAGTTTATATGGGTCGATTTTTCATGGCCTGATGGACCAGTCTGAACAGTAATTGGTCCTTCCAAGCAGTACAATGGTTGATCGTATCAGCCTATCATTACGTATGGGTCATTTTTCATGTACTGATGGGACCAGTCCGGAAAGTCCACGGTCCATTGAGTTAAATTCTTCCAATTTGTACGGATAAGGCTGATCATATCAGCCTATCAGTACGTATGGGTCGATTTTTCATGGCCTGATGGACCAGTCTGGACAGTCCTTGGTCCATCCAGGCAGTATGGATGGCTGATAGTATCAGCCTATCATTACGTATGGGTCATTTTTCATGTACTGATGGGACCAGTCCGGACAGTCCATGGTCCATTGAGTTAAATTCTTCCATTCATTACGTATGGGTCGATTTTTCATTGCCAGATGGATCAGTCTGGACAGTCCTTGGTCCTTCGAGGCAGTACAGATGGCTGATCGTATTAGCCTATCAGTATGTATGGGTTATTTTTCATGTACTGATGGGACCAGTCCGGACGGTTCATGGTCTATTGAGTTAATCCTTCTATTCAGTACGGATAAGGCTGATCATATCAGCCTATAATTACGTATGGGTTGATTTTTCATGGTCTAATGGACCAGTCTGGACAGTCCTTGGTCAATCCAGGCAGTACGGATGGCTGATAGTATCAGCATATCAGTATGTATGGGTCATTTTTCATGTACTGATGGGTCCAGTCAGAACAGTCCATGGTCCGTTGAATTAAATCATTCCATTCAGTATGGTGAAGGCTGACCATATAAGCCTATCAGCACGCATGGGTCGTTTTTTCATGGCGTAATGGACCACTCTCGACAATTCTTGGTCCATCCTAGCAGTCGGATGGCTAATCGTATCAGCCTAACAATATGTATGGGTGATTTTTCATGTACTGATGGGACTAGCCTGGACAGTCCATGGTCCGTTGAATAAAATCCTTCCATTTAGTACGGATAAGGCTGATCATATCAGCCTATCAGTATGTATAGGTCAATTTTTTCATGGCATAATGGACCAGTATAGACAGTTCTTGGTCCTTCCAGGCATTACGGATGGCTGACGGTATCAGCCTTGCAGTACGTATGGGTCATTTTTCATGTACTGATGGGACCAGTCCAGACAGTCCATTGTCCGTTGAGTTAAATCCTTCCATTCAGTTTGGATAAGGCTTATCATATCTGCCTATCGGTATGAATGGGTCAATTTTTCATGGCCTTATAGACCAATCTGGACAGTCTTTGGTCATTATAGGCAGTATGTGGTCATTATAGGCAGTATGGATGGCTGATCGTATCAGCCTATCAGTACGTATGGGTCATTTTTTCATGTACTGATGGGACTAGTCTGGATTGTCCATGGCTCGTTGAGTTAAATCCTTACATTCAATATGGGTAAGGCTGATAATTTCAGCCTATCAGTATGTATGGGTCAATTTTTCATGGCCTGATGGACTAGTCTGGACAGTCTTTTGTCCTTCCAGGCAGTACGGATGGCTGATGGTATCAGCCTATCAATACGTATGGGTTATTTTTCATGTATTGAAGGGACCTGTCTGGACAGTCCATGGTCCGTTTAGTTAAATCCTTCCATTTAGTATGGATAAGGCTGATCATATCAGCCTATCAATATGTATGGGTCAATTTTTCATGGCCTGATGGACCAGTCTGGATAGTCCTTGGTCTTCCAGGCAGTACGGATGGCTGATGGTATCAGCCTATCAGTATGGATTGGTCATTTTTCATGTACTGATGGGAGCAGTCCGGAAAGTCCATTGTCCGTTGAGTTAATCTTTCCATTCAGTATGTATGGCTCGATTTTTTATGGCCTTATTGACCAGTCATGACAGTCCTTGGTCCTTCCATGCAGTAAGGATGGATGATTGTATCAGCCTATTAGTACGTATGGGTCAATTTTCATGTACTCATGGGACCAGTCTGGACAGTCCATGGTCCGTTGAATTAAATCTTTCCATTCAGTACGGTGAAGGCTGATCAGATCAGCCTATCAGTACGTATGGGTCGATTTTTCAAGGCTAATGGAACACTCTAGACAATCCTTGGTCCATCCTTGCAGTACGGATGGCTGATCGTATAAGCCAATCAATACGTATTGGGCATTTTTCATGTACTGATGAGACAAGTCCGGAGAGTCCATGATCCGTTGAATTAAATCCTTCCATTCAGTATGGATAAGGCTGGTCATATAAGCCTATCAGTACGTATGGGTTGATTTTTCATGGCCTGATGGACCAGTCTGAACAGTAATTGGTCCTTCCAAGCAGTACAATGGTTGATCGTATCAGCCTATCATTACGTATGTGTCATTTTCATGTACTGATGGGACCAGTCCGGACAGTCCATGGTCCATTGAGTTAAATTCTTCCAATCAGTACGGATAAGGCTGATCATATCAGCCTATCAGTACGTATGGGTCGATTTTTCATGGCCTGATGGACTAGTGTCGAGAGTCCTTGGTCCATCCAGGCAGTAGGAATGGCTGATTGTATCAGCCTATCATTATGTATGGGTCATTTTTCATGTACTGATGGGACCAGTCCAGACAGTCCATGGTCCATTGAGTTAAATCCTTCCATTCAATATGGATAGGGCTGATCATATCATCCTATCAGTACGTATGCGTCGATTTTTCATGGCCTGATGGACCAGTCTGGACAGTCCTTGGTCCTTCCAGGCAGTATGGATGGCTGATCGTATCAGTCTATCAGTACGTATGGGTCATTTTTCATGTACTGATGGGTCCAGTCCGGACAGTTCATGGTCTGTTGAGTTAAATCCTTCCATTCAGTATGGATAAGGCTGATCATATCAGCATATCAGTACGTATGGGTCGATTTTTCATAGCTTTATTGACCACTCTAGACAGTCCTTGGTTCATCCAGGCAGTACGGATGGATGATCGTATAAGCCTATCAGTACGTATGGGTCATTTTTCATGTACTAATGGGACCAGTCTGGACAGTCCATGGTCCTTTGAATTAAATATTTCCATTCGGTATTGGTAACGCTTATCATATCAGCCTATCAGTACGTATGGGTCGATTTTTCAAGGCCTAATGGACCAGTCTGGAGAGTCCTTGGTCCTTCCAGGCAGTACAGATGGCTGATCGTATCAGCCTATCAGTATGTATGGGTCATTTTTTTATGTACTGATGGGACCAGACCGGACAGTCCATGGTCCATTGAGTTAAATTCTTCCATTCAGTATGGATAGGGTTGATCATATCAGCCTATCAGTACGGATGCGTTGATTTATAATGGCCTGATGGACCAGTCTGGACGGTCCTTGGTCCTTCCAGGCAGTACGAATGGCTGATCGTATTAACCTATCAATACTTATTGGTCATTTTTCATGTATGGATGGGACCAGTCCGGACTGTCCATGATCCGTTGAGTTAAATCCTTCCATTCAGTATGGATAAGGCTGATAATATCAGCATATCAGTACGTATGTGTCGGTTTTTCATGGCCAAATGGACCAGTCTAGACAGTCCTTGGCCCTTCCAGGCAGTACGGATGGCTGATCGTATCAGCCTACCAATATGTATTGGAATTTTTTATGTACTGATGAGACCAGTCCGGACAGCCCATGATCCGTTGAGTTAAATCCTTCCATTCAGTATTGATAAGGCTGGTCATATAAGCCTATCAGTACGTATGGGTTGATTTTTCATGACCTTATGGACTAGTCTGGACAGTCCTTGGTCCTTCCAGGCAGTATGGATGGCTGATCGTATCAGCCTATCAGTACGTATGGGTCATTTTTCATGTACTGATGGGACCAGTCCGGACAGTTCATGGTCTGTTGAGTTAAATCCTTCCATTCAGTATGGTTAAGGTTGATAATATCAGCATATCAGTACCTATGGGTCGATTTTTCATGGCCAAATGGACCAGTCTGGACAGTCTCTGGTCCTTCCACGCAGTACGGATGGCTTATCGTATCAGCCTATCATATAAGCATCTCAATACGTATTGGTCGATTTTTCATGGCTTGATGGACCGGTTTGGAAAGTCCTAGGTCCTTCCAGGCACTACGGATGGCTGATTGTATCAGCCTATAATTACGTATGGGTTATTTTTCATGTACTGATGGGACAAGTCCGGACAGTCCATGGTCCATTGAGTTAAATTCTTCCATTCAGTAAGGATAGGGCTGATAATATCAGCCTATCATTACGTATGCGTCGATTTTTCATGGTCTGATGGACCAGTCTGGACAGTCCTTGGTCCTTCCAGGCAGAACGGATGGCTGATCGTATTAGCCTATCAATACTTATTGGTCATTTTTCATGTATGGATGGGACCAGTCCGGAAGTTCCACGATCCATTGCGTTAAATCCTTCCATTCCGTATGGATAAGGCTGATCATATCAGCTTATCAGTACGTATTGGTCGATTTTTCTTGGCCAGATGGACCAGTCTAGACAGTCCTTGGTCCTTCCAGGCAGTACGGATGGCTGATCGTATCAGCCTATCAATATGTATTGGCATTTTTCATGTACTGATGAGACCAGTCCGGACAGTCCATGATCAGTTGAGTTAAATCCTTCCATTCAGTATTGATAAGGCTGGTCATATAAGCCTATCAGTACGTAAGGGTTGATTTTTCATGACCTGATGGACCAGTCTGGACAGTCCTTGGTCCGTCCAGGCAGTACGGATGGCTGATCGTGTCAGCCTATCATTACGTATGGGTCATTTTCATGTAATTATTGGAACAGCCCGGACAGTTCATGGTTTGTTAAGTTAAATCCTTCCATTCAGTATGGATAAGGCTGATAATATCAGCATATCAGTACCTATGGGTCGATTATTCATGGCCAAATGGACCAGTCTGGACAGTCTCTGGTCCTTCCAGGCAGTATGGATGGCTGATCGTATCAGCCTATCAATATGTATTGGTCATTTTTCATGTACTGATTAGACCAGTCCTGACAGTCCAGGATCCGTTGAGTTTAATACTTCCATTCAGTATGGATAAGGATGGTCATATAAGCCTATCAGTAGGTATGGGTCGATTTTTCATCACCTGATGGACCAGTCTGGACAGTCCTTGGTCCGTCCAGGCAGTACGGATGGCTGATCGTATCAGCCTATCATTATATAGGGGTCATTTTCATGTAATTATCGGAACAGGCCAGATAGTTCATGGTCCGTTAAGTCAAATCCTTCCATTTAGTATGGATAACGCTGAGGCTCGATTTTTCTTGGGCTGATGGACCATTCTGGACAGTCCTTGGTCCATCCAGGCAGTACGGATGGCTTATCTTTCATGGCCTGATGGACCAGTCTAGACAGTCCTTGGTCCTTCCAGGCAGTATGGATGGCTGATCGTATCAGTCTATCAGTACGTATGGGTCATTTTTCATGTACTGATGGGTCCAGTCCGGACAGTTCATGGTCTGTTGAGTTAAATCCTTCCATTCAGTATGGTTAAGGCTGATCATATAAGCATCTCAATACATATGGGTCGATTTTTCATGGCCTGATGGACCAGTTTGGACAGTCCTTGGTCCTTCCTGGCACTACGGATGGCTGATCGTATCAGCCTATCAGTACGTATGGGTCATTTTTCATGTACTGATAGGACTAGTCCGGACAGTTCATGGTCCATTGAGTTGAATCCTTCCATTCAGTACGGTTAAGGCTGATCGGATCAGCCTATTAGTATATATAGGTCGATTTTTCATGGCCTGATGGACCACTCCGGACAGTCCTAGGTCCATCCTAGCAGTACTGATGGCTGATTGTATCAGCCTAACAGTATGTATGGGTCATTTTTCATGTATTAATGGGACCAGTCTGGACAGTCAATTGTCCGTTGAGTTAAATCCTTCCATTAAGTTCGGATAAGGCTGATCATATCAGCCTATCAGTACGTGTAGGTCAATTTTTCATGGCCTGATGGACCAGTCTGGACATTCCTTGGTCCATCCAGGCAGTACTGATGGCTGATGGTATCAGCCTATCAGTACGTATGGGTCATTTTCATGTACTGATGGGACCAGTCTGGACAGTGCATGGTCCATTGAGTTAAATCCTTCCATTCAGTTCGGATATGGCAGATCATATCAGCCTATCAGTACATATGGTTTAACTTTTTATGGCCTGATGGACCAGTCTGGCTAGTAATTGGTCCTTCCAAGCAGTACGAATGGCTGATCGTGTCAGCCTATCAGTACATATGGGTCATTTTTCTTGTATTGATGGGACCAGTCCGGACAGTCCATGGTCCATTGAGTTAAATCCTTCCATTCAGTACGGATAAAGCTGATCATATCAGCCTATCAGTACGTATGCGTCGATTTTTCATGGCCTTATGGACCAGTCTGGACATTCCTCGGTCCTTCCAGGCAGTACGGATGGCTGATCGTATAAGCCTATCAATACTTATTGGTCATTTTTCGTTCATTGATAGGACCAGTCCAGACAGTCCATGATCCATTGAATTAAATCCTTCCATTCAGTATGGATAAAGCTGATAATATCAGCATATCAGTACGTATGGGTCGATTTTTCATGGCCAAATGGACCAGTCTGGACAGTCTCTGGTCCTTCCAGGCAGTACGGATGGCTGATCGTATCAGCCTATCAATACGTATTGGTCATTTTTCATGTACTGATGAGACCAGTCCGAACAGTCCATGATCCGTTGAGTTTAATACTTCCATTCAGTATGGATAAGGCTGGTCATATAAGCCTATCAGTACGTATGGGTCGATTTTTCATGACCTGATGGACCAGTCTGGAGAGTCCTTGGTCCGTCCAGGCAGTATGGATGGCTGAACGTATCAGCCTATCATTACGTATGGGTCATTTTCATTTAATTATTGGAACAGGCCGGACAGTTCATGGTCTGTTAAGTTAAATCCTTCCATTCAGTATGGATAAGGCTGATAATATCAGCATATCAGTACATATGGCTCGATTTTTCATGGCCTTATGGACCAGTCTAGACAGTCCTTTGTCCTTCCAGGCAGTATGGATGGCTGATCGTATCAGTCTATTACGTATGGGTCATTTTTCATGTATTGATGGGACTAGTCTGGACATTTCATGGTCTGTTGAGTTAAATCCTTCCATTCAGTATTGTTAAGGCTGATCATATAAGCATCTCAATACGTACGGGTCGATTTTTCATGGCCTGATGGACCAGTTTGGACAGTCCTTGGTCCTCCCAGGCACTACGGATGGCTGATCGTATCAGCCTATCAGTACGTAAGGGTCATTTTTCATGTACTGATGGGACCAGTCTGGACAGTTCATGGTCCATTGAGTTGAATCCTTCCATTCAGTACGGTTGAGGCTGATCGGATCAGCCTATCAGTATGTATAGGTCGATTTTTCATGTCCTGATGGACCACTCTGGACAGTCCTTGGTCCATCCTAGCAGTACTGATGGCTGATCGTATCAGCCTTTCAGTATGTATGGGTCAGTTTCATGTATTGATGGGACCAGTCTGGACAGTCAATTGTCCGTTTAGTTAAATCCTTCCATTAAGTTCGGATAAGGCTGATCATATCACCCTATCAGTACGTGTGTGTCAATTTTTCATGGCCTGATGGACCAGTCTGGACAGTCCTTGGACCATCCAGGCAGTACTGATGGCTGATGGTATCAGCCTATCAGTACGTATGGGCCATTTTCATGTACTGATGGGACCATTCTAGACAGTGCATGGTCCATTGAGTTAAATCCTTCCATTCAGTACGGATATGGCAGATTATATCCGTCAATCTGTACGTATGGTTCAACTTTTTATGGCCTGATGGACCAGTCTGGATAGTAACTGGTCCTTCCAAGCAGTACGAATGGCTGATCGTGTCAGCCTATCAGTACATATGGGTCATTTTTCTTGTACTGATGGGACCAGTCCGGACAGTCCATGGTCCATTGAGTTAAATCCTTCCATTCAGTACAGATAAAGCTGATCATATCAGCCTATCAGTACGTATGCGTCGATTTTTCATGGCCTTATGGACCAGTCTGGACATTCCTCGGTCCTTCCAGGCAGTACAGATGGCTGATCGTATACGCCTATCAATACTTATTGGTCATTTTTCGTGCATTGATAGGACCAGTCCGGACAGTCCATGATCCATTGAATTAAATCCTTCCATTCAGTATGGATAAGGCTGATAATATCAGCATATCAGTAGGTATGGGTTGAATTTTCATGGCCAAATGGACCAGTCTGGACAGTCCCTGGTACTTCCAGGCAGTACGGATGGCTGATCGTATCAGCCTAACAATACGTATTGGTCATTTTCATGTACTGATGAGACCAGTCCGGACAGTCCATGATCTGTTGAGTTTAATACTTCCATTCAGTATGGATAAGGCTGGTCATATAAGCCTATCAGTACGTATGGGTCAATTTTTCATGACCTGATGGACCAGTCTGGACAGTCCTTGGTCTACCAAGGCAGTACGGATGGCTGATCGTATCAGCCTATCATTACGTATGGGTCATTTCATGTAATTATTGGAACAGGCCGGACATTTCATGGTCCGTAAAGTTAAATCCTTCCATTCAGTGTGGATAAGGCTGATCATATCAGTACATATGGCTCGATTTTTCATGGCCTGATGGACCAGTTTAGACAGTCCTTAGTCCTTCCATGAAGTACAGATGGCTGATCGTATCAGCCTATCAGTACGTATGGGTCATTTTTCATGTACTGATGGGACCAGTCTGGATAGTCCATGGTCCGTTGAGTTAAATCCTTCCATTCAGTACGGATAAGGCTGATCATATCAGCCTATAAGTACGTAGGGGTCGATTTTTTATGGCCTGATGGACCAGTCTGAACATAAATTGGTCCTTCCAAGCAGTACGAATGGCTGATTGTATCAGCCTATCAGTACATATGGGTCATTTTTCATGTACTAATTGGACCAGTCCAGACAGTCCATGGTGCATTGAGTTAAATCCTTCCATTCTGTATGGATAAGGCTGATAATATCAGCACATCAGTACGTATCGGTCGATTTTTCATGGCCAAATGGACCAGTCTTGACAGTCCCTGGTCCTTCCAAGCAGTACGGATGGCTGCTCGAATCAGAATATCATTACATATGGGTCATTTTTCATGTACTGATGGGACCAGTCCGGACAGTGCCTGATCCATTGAGTTAAATCCTTCCATTCAGTACGGATAAGGCTGATCATATCAGCCTATCAATAAGTATGGGTTGATTTTTCATGGCCTGGTGGACCAGTCTGGACAGTCCTTGGTCCTTCCAGGCACTACGGGTGGCTGATTGTATTAGCCTATCAATACTTATTGGTGTTTTTTCATGTATTAATGGGACCAGTCCGGACAGTCCATGATCCGTCGAGTTAAATCCTTCCATTCAGTATAGATAAGGCTGATCATATCAGCTCATCAGTACGTATGGGTCAATTTTTCATGGCCAGATGGACCATTATGGACAGTCCTTGGTCCTTCCAGGCAGTATGGATGGCTGATCTTATCAGCTTATCAATACGTATTGGTCATTTTTCATGTACTGATGAGACCAGGCCATACAGTCCATTGATATGTTGAGTAAATTCTTTCCATTCAGTATGGATAAGGATGGTCATATAAGCCTATCAGTACGTATGGGTCAATTTTTCATGACATGATGGACCAGTCTGGACAGTCCTTGGTTCTTCCGGGCAGTACGGATGGCTGATCGTATCAGCCTATCAGTACGTATGGGTCATTTTTCATGTAATTATTGGAAAAGGCCGGACAGTTCATGGTCTGTTGAGTTAAATCCTTCCATTCAGTATGGATAAGACTGATCATATCAGCATATCAGTACATATGGGTCGATTTTTAATGGCCTGATGGACCAGTCTAGACACTACTTAGTCCTTCCAGGCAGTACGGATGGCTGATTGAATCAGCCTATCAGTACGTATGGGTTATTTTTCATGTACTGATGGGACCAGTTCGGACAGTTCATGGTCTGTTGAGTTAATCCTTCAATTCAGTACAGATAAGGCTGATCATATAAGCCTATCAGTACGTATAGGTTGATTTTTCATGGCCTAATGGACCAGTCTGGACAGTCCCGTGTCCATCCAGGAAGTACGTATGGCTGATGGTATCAACATATCAGTACGTATAGGTCGTTTTTCATTGACTAATGGAACCAGTCCATACCGTCCATGGTCCGTTGAGTTAAATCCTTCCATTCAGTTTGGATAAGGCTTATCATATCTGCCTATCAGTATGTACTAACCACTAGCTGAGGTGATTCGACCGGACCAGTATTAGATTGGAGTTATTCCAATGGTTAAGTAGAGAATATTCCTCTGTGCATACATTGAAAGGATCTAAGCTAGGGAATGACTAAGGTAGTCTTTAACTAAGAGCTAAGTAAACCTTCGCCTTAAAAGCAATCTATAAAAGGAAAGTTTGAAAAACTGAGAGGTTCGGTCAGTGTGTGAACCGAGCAACGTGAGGTATCGACCGCGGCCTAGACGGACGGGTTCGGGTCTTACACAGTCCTTGGTCCATCCAGGAAGTACGTATGGCTGATGGTATCAGCATATCAGTACGTATAGGTCGTTTTTCATGTACTGATGGAACCAGTCCATACCGTACATGGTCTGTTGAGTTAAATCCTTCCATTCAGTTTGGATAAGTCTTATCATATATGCCTATCAGTATGTATGGATCGATTTTTCATGGCCTGATGGACCAGTCTGGACAGTCCTTGGTCCTTCCAGGCCGTACGGATGGCTGATCGTATTAGCTTATCAATACCTGTTGGTCTTTTCATGTACTGACGGGACCAGTCCGGACAGTCCATGATCCGTTGAATTAAATCCTTTCATTCAGTATGGATAAGGCTGATCATATCAGCTTATCAGTATGTATGGGTTAATTTTTCATGGCCAGATGGACCAGTCTGGACAGTCCTTGGTCCTTCCAGGCAGTATGGATGGCTGATCGTATCAGCTTATCAATACGTATTGGTCATTTTTCATGTACTGATGAGACCAGTCCATACAGTCCATGATCCGTTGAGTATCCTTCCATTCAGTATGGATAAGGATGGTCATGTAAGCCTATTCATACGTATGGGTCGATTTTTCATGACCTGATGGACCAGTCTGGACAGTCCTTGGTCCTTCCAGGCAGTACGGATGGCTGATCGTATCAGCCTATCAGTTCGTAGGGGTTAATTTTCATGTAATTATTGGAACATGCCAGACAGTTCATGGTCCGTTGAGTTAAATCCTTCCATTTAGTATGGATAAGGCTTATCATATCAGCATATCAGTACATATGGGTCAATTTTTCATGTCCTGATCGACCAGTCTAGACACTCCTTAGTCTTTCCAGGCAGTACGGATGGCTGATCGTATTAGCTAATCAATACTTGTTGGTCTTTTTCATGTATTGATGGGACTAGTCTGGACAGTCCATGATCCGTTGAGTTAAATCCTTTCATTCAGTATGGATAAGGCTGATCATATCAGCTTATCAGTACGTATGGGTCGATTTTTCATGGCCAGATGGACTAGTCTGGACAGTCCTTAGTCCTTCCAGGCAGTATGGATGGCTGATCATATCAGCTTATCAATACGTATTGGTCATTTTTCATGTACTGATGAGACCAGTCCATACAATCCATGATCTGTTGAGTTAAATCCTTCCATTCAGTATGGATAAGGATGGTCATATAAGCCTATCAGTACGTATGGGTCGATTTTTCATGACCTGATGGACCAGTCTGGACAGTCCTTTCTCCTTCCAAGCAGTACGGATGGCTGATCGTATCAGCCTATCAGTACGTATGGGTCATTTTTCATGTAATTATTGGAATAGGCCGGACAGTTCATGGTCCGTTGAGTTAAATCCTTCCATTCAGTATGGAAAAGACTGATCATATCAGCATATCAGTAAATATGGGTCGATTTTCATGGCCTGATGGACCAGTCTAGACACTCGTTAGTCCTTACAGGCCGTACGGATGGCTGATCGTATCTGCCTATCAGTACCTATTGGTTATTTTTCATGTACTGATGGGACCAGTTCAGACAGTTCATGGTCTGTTGAGTTAATCCTTCTATTCAGTACGGATAAGGTTGATCATATAAGCCTATCAGTACGTACGGGTTGATTTTTCATGGCCTAACGGACCAGTCTGGACAGTCCCGTGTCCATCCAGGAAGTACGTATGGCTGATGGTATCAACATATCAGTACGTATAGGTCGTTTTTCATTGACTAATGGAACCAGTCCATACCGTCCATGGTCCGTTGAGTTAAATCCTTCCATTCAGTTTGGATAAGGCTTATCATATCTGCCTATCAGTATGTATGGGTCAATTTTTCATGGCCTGATGGACCAGTCTGGACAGTCCTTGGTCCTTCCATGCAGTACGGATGGCTGATCGTATTAGCTTATCAATACTTGTTGGTCTTTTCATGTATTGATGGGACCAGTCCGGACAGTCCATGATCCGTTGAGTTAAATCCTTTCATTCAGTATGGATAAGGCTGATCATATCAGCTTATCAGTACGTATGGGCCGATTTTTCATGGCCAGATAGACCAGTCTAGACAATCCTTGGTCCTTCCAGGGAGTACGGATGGCTGATCGTATCAGCCTATCAATACGTATTGGTCATTTTTCATTTACTGATGAGACCAGTCCATACAGTCCAAGATCCGTTGAGTTAAATCCTTCCATTCAGTATGGATAAGGATGGTCATATCAGCATATCAGTACATATGGGTCGATTTTTAATGGCCTGATAGACCAGTCCAGACACTCCTTAGTCCTTCCAGGCAGTACGGATGGCTGATTGTATCAGCCTATCAGTACGTATGGGTTATTTTTCATGTACTGATGGGACAAGTTCGGACAGTTCATGGTTTGTTGAGTTAATCCTTCTATTCAGTATGGATAAGGCTGATCATATAAGCCTATTGATTTATCATCGCCTAATGGACCAGTCTGGACAGTCTGTCATGTCCCCGATCCGGGATATGATCGCTAGAATCGTTCATGGTGATAGGAGACGCACTTATCAGGTCATGTGACCTAAATTGTTCCTGTTGGGAACATGGACATGTCCTGGGGTAGTGAACGCGGTCTGTGGGCAAGTTATGAGTTCACTAGGGTTGATTCAGGAGATTGTAGTGGTGATCCAAGACAGGGTCATGCCTGTGGATCTTGTGGTAGTTCCAGTTGGGAACAGGGCACTGTCCTGGGGTAGTGAATGCGGCCGGTGGGCAGTTATGAGTTCACTAGGGGTGATTCAGGACATCCCAGTGGTGATCCAAGACAGGGTCATGCCTGTGGATCTTGTGGTAGTCCACCTAAAGAATCACTAGGTGATATTAGGTGTGGACAGGCTTGGAAAGAATCGGGCCACTCTTGACTGTCACCGGGAGCGCGTGCAGTTTGAGAGTGGGTGTGGATCTCCGATCTGGTTCCAAGGTATATGTTCGATCTCTGGATGCTTGGTGGTGTCAGCAATCAATGTTGAGAGGATGCTGAGGAAGGGTTGTGAAGCTTATCTGGCCACAATCGCCACTAAGGAGGTCGTAGGGGGTGGTGACCCGGAGGGAATACTGCTGGTCTGAGAGTTCCATGATGTGTTTAGGTCACTACAGGGCATTCCCCCTTGTAGGTCGGACCCATTCATAATAGAACTGGACCAGGGACGTCCCCATGATCTAAAAGTCCCTACAGAATGGCTCTTGCCGAGATGGCCGAGCAATTGAGGACCAGGTTTGGTATGCAACCATCCAGAGAGGGACAAGGGTTGGCATACTCAAATGAGTCTGAATGAGATCAAGTCCAGTGAGGGACGAGGATCACAGTACAACCAAGTCGGAGATTGACCTAGGGTTGGGTTAAAGATGATCGAGTCCAGTGAGGGACAAGGATCGCATTACAACCAAGTCGGAGAGGGACCTATGGTTGGGGTGAGACGGTTCAGTCCCGGAGTGGACCAGAACCGCAACATGATCAAGTCCGGTGATGGACAAGGATCAGGACACGACCTACTCGGAGATGCACCTATGGTCGGGATGCACGGTCGAGTCCTTGAGTGGACCAGGACCGGAATATGATCATGTCCTAAATGGACCAGGATAAAAATATGACCAAGTCTGGTGATGGACAGAAGTCAAGTTCAAGCGGTTTAGTCTTGTAGAGACTAAGACCGCAATATGGCCAAGCCGGGAACGGCTGTGGTCAGTTAAGGGATGATCCAGTACGTTGTGGCTGAGATCATGAACCTTAGTGTCCGGGAAGGACTTACGGAAACAGAACAATCTGTTAGGACTCATGGTAGAGTGAGCGGCCTAAAGGTTGGAACATGTCCACTAGGATTTGGCTGGTGCATCGAGTGGCTTGGAGATGGGTTAAATCTGCTGAGGCTCAAAGTACGTAGCATGTTCCTAGGGACTGGAAACGATCTAGTCATTGACTACGATCAAGGGAAGGATAAGAGTCTAAAGAAGACAACGTCCAAAAGAAAGATATAGACTTGGTGGATACTAGGACCGCAACCTAGAAAGTTGGGTCTGGTAACACAAGTCACTGATGGGAGCCATGTTCAGAAGGCAGATAAGACCACTTGGTTCAGATTCAAGAGGGTTCCGTCCAAGTGGGGGAGAATGTTGTTATGCTGATCAAAGATGTGATCAGTGTGAAAGAAGAAGGAGGAAGGATGTATTGCGATTTGGTTAGAAAGAACCAATTGAGCATGTTCCATGTTCATGATGCAAAGAGTTCGGTTGGAACCTTTGTCATGAAACAAGATGTCAGAACCACTGGATTCGAGGACGAATCCTTATTAAATGGGGGAGACTTGTCATGTCCCCGATCCGGGATATGATCGCTAGGATTGTCCATGGTGATAGGAGACGCACTAATCAGGTCATGTGACCTAAACACAAGTGTGTCACGGCCATGAAGTAAGTTCAAGGGATTCAGGAAGCTGAGACTTAACCAAAACAAGGAAGAGGTAAGCTGAAGGGAGCTGGACAAGTAATCCGGTAGCTGGATAAGATCCGGATGAAGCTCAACCAGCTAAGTGGAGCTTGGAGGTAGCTCACTCAGGTTAGGTCAGCTCACTGGAGCTGGTGGACTAGCTCACCCAGCTGAGGCAGATAGCAGTCAGCTCATCTCAGCTGGGAGTAGTGATAGGGTCTTGGGCAGTTGGGCTAGGTCGAGTCACGGTTGGGTCAGCCGGTTGAGTCTTGTGGTCAGGCCATTGAGACAATGGCTTGGACAGTCCCTAGGCTCGGTCCAGGACCTTGGAAAAGGGTCCAGACTCCTCCAGGAACTGCTGGTGGACAGTTATAGGCGAAAGGGTGCAAGGAGAGGCAGTTATGGTCGATGGGGTGCAAAGGGAGCAAGAGGTGCCCCTTAGCCTACCAAATGGCACCCATTCGGCCAGGGCAGTTACTCATGCCTTCTTCTATATATATGGGACCCTGGGCACGAAAATTTCCATAATTATTCATAGGAAACACAGAGAAAACTCCAGAGAGACAAGAGAAGAAAGGGAAGGAGAGATCAGCCCATAACAAGGCTGATAATGCTTGTTTGGGTGAATCCGGTAAGGATGATTGTTCAGTGAAGGACGTGGGTTTTCAGGCACGCCAGTACCTCCTTCTCCATCCATAAAACATTCGCAAATATCAAGGAGAGAATATAGAAGACCGGAATTCAATTCCAATGCCTGAGACAGCCTTGAAGGCAGATGTGTGTAGAAAGGCAGTTTCATGAGCAACAAAGGGGGGAGTGATGCACGACCCTTGGGTGGTATTTGATCATGGATGGACACGTCCTAGGCTTTCTCTGAGTCCTGGGAACACACGCAAATGGTAAGGAGAGAAGGGAGAAGGCCGGACTCCACTCTCAAAGGCCAAGACAGCCTTGAAGGTGGATGCAGTGCAGAAACTGGTTTCATGGGAGTTCCATGGATGGGAACTTTGGTGCGACCCTTGATTGGATCTTATCAATACTGTAGGTATGTGATAAGACTTGATGGAGGTGTGCTCTGGAAGAGCAAGGCCGCACTTGCATTTTTCATGTACTGATGGGACCAGTCCTGACAGTCCATGGTCAGTTGAGTTAAATCCTTCCATTCAGTATGGATAAGGCTGATCATATCAGCCTATCAGGTCGTATGGGTCGATTTTGCATGGCCTGATCGACAATTCTGGACAGTGCTTGGTCCATCCAGGCTGTACGGATGGCTGATCGAATCAGCCTATCAGTACGTATGGTCATTTTTCATGTACTAATGGGACCAGTCTCGACAGTCCTTGGTCTATCCAGGCAGTACGGATGGCTGATCGTATCAGCATATCAGTACGTATGGGTCATTTTTCATGTACTGATGGGACCAGTCTTGACAGTCCATGGTCAGTTGAGTTAAATCCTTATATTCAGTATGGATAAGGCTGATCATATCAGCCTATCAGGTCGTATGGGTCGATTTTGCATGGCCTGATCGACAAGTCTAGACAGTGCTTGGTCCATCCAAGCTGTACGGATAGCTGATCGTATCAGCCTATCAGTACGTATGGTCATTTTTAATGTACTGATGGGACCAGTCTGGACAGTCCATGGTCAGTTGAGTTAAATACTTCTATTCAGTACGGATAAGGCTTATCATATCAGCGTATCAGTACGTGCGGGTTGATTTTGCATGGCATGATGGACAAGTCTGGACAGTCCTTGGTCCATCGAGGTAGTACGGATGGCTGATCGTATCAACCTATCAGTACGTATGGGTCATTTTTCATGTACTGATGGGACCAATCCGGACAGTTCATGGTCCGTTGAGTTAAAACCTTCCCTTCAGTACGGATAAGGCTGATCGTATCAGCCTATAAGTATGTATAGGTTAAATTTTCATGCCCTGCTGGACTAGTCTGGACAGTCTTTGGTCCATCCAGGTAGTACGGATGGCTGATCATATCAGCCTATCAGTACGTATGGGTCATTTTTCATGTACTGATGAGACAAGTATGGACAGTCCATGGTCCATTGAATTAAAGCTTATATCAGCCTATTAGTACGTATGGGTCGATTTTTCATGGCCTGGTGGACCAGTCTAGACAGTGCTTGGTCCATCCAGGATGTACAAATGGCTGATCGTATCAGCCTATTACTACGTATGGGTCGTTTTTCATGTACTGTTGGGACCAGTCTTGACAGTTAATGGTCAGTTGAGTTAAATCCTTCCATTTAGTACGGATAAGGCTGATATGTATCAGTACGTATGGGTCGATTTTTCATGGCCTGGTGGACCAGTCTGGACAGTGCTTGGTCCATCCAGGCTGTACGGATGGCTGATCGTATCAGCCTATCAGTACGTAAGGGTCATTTTTCATGTACTGATGGGAACAGTCCAAAAAGTCCATGGTCAGTTGAGTTAAATCCTTCCATTCAGTACGGATAAGGATGATCATATCATCCTATCAGTACGTGTGGGTCGATTTTTCATGGCCTGATGGAAAAGTCTGGACAGTCCTTGTTCCTTCCAGGCAGTATGGATGGCTGATCGTATCAGCCTATCAGTACGTATGGGTCATTTTTCATGTACTAATGGGACCAGTCTAGACTGTCCATTGTCCTTTGAGTTAAATCCTTCCATTCAGTTTTGATAAGGCTGGTCATATCATCCTATTAGTACGTATGGGTCGATTTTTCATGGCCTGATGGACCAGTCTGGACAGTCCTTGGTCCTTCCAGGCAGTACGGATGACTGATGGTATCAGCCTATCAGTACGTATGGGTTATTTTTCATGTACTAATGGGACAAGTGTGGACAGTCCATGGTCTGCTGAGTTAAATCTTTCCATTCGGTACATATGGGTCGATTTTTCATGGCCTGGTGGACCAGTCTCGACAGTGCTTGGTCCATCCAGGCTGTACGGATGGCTGATCGTATCAGCCTATCAGTATGTATGGGTCATTTTTCATGTACTGATGGGACCAGTCTGGACAGTCCATGGTCAGTTGAGTTAAATCCTTCCATTCAGTACAGATAAGGCTGATATGTATCAGTACGTATGTGTCCATTTTTCATGACCTGATGGACCAGTCTGGATAGTCCTTGGTCCATCCAGGCAGTACGGATGGCTGATCATATCAGCCTATCAGCACGTATGAGTCATTTTCATGTACTGATGGGACCAGTTCGGACAGTCCATGGTCAATTGAGTTAATCCTTCCATCCAGTACGGATAAGGCTGATCATATTAGCCTATCAATAGGTATGGGTTGATTTTTCATGGCCTAATGGACCAGTCTGGACAGTCCTTGGTCCATCTAGGCAGTACGTATAGCTATCGTATCAGCATATCAATACGTATGGGTCATTTTTCATGTATTGATGGGACCAGTCTGGACAGTCCATGGTCAGTTGAGTTAAATCATTTCATTCAGTATGGATAAGGCTGATCTTATCAGCCTATCAAGTCGTATGGGTCGATTTTGCATGGCCTGATCGACAAGTCTGGACAGTGCTTGGTCCATCCAGTCTATATGGATGGCTGATCGTATCAGCCTATTAGTACGTATGGTCATTTTTCATGTACTGATGGGACCAGTGTGGACAGTCCATGGTCATTTGAGTTAAATCCTTTCATTCAGTACGGATAAGGCTTATATGTATCAGTACCTATGGGTCTATTTTTGATGGCCTGGTGGATCACTCTTGACAGTTCTTTGTCCATCCAGGCTGTATGGATGGTTGATCGTATCAGGCTATCAGTACGTATGGTCATTTTTCATGTACTGATGGGACCAGTCCGGACAGTCCATGGTCAGTTGAGTTAAATACTTCCATTCAATACGGATAAGGCTGATCATATCAGCCTATCAGTACGTGTGGGTCGATTTTGCATGGCCTGATCAACAAGTCTGGACAGTGCTTGGTTCTTCCAGGCAATACGGATGGCTGATTGTATCAACCTATCAGTACGTATGGGTCATTTTTCATGTACTGATGGGACCAGTCCGTACTGTGCATGGGCCATTGAGTTAAATCCTTCCATTTAGTAAAGATATGGCTGATTATATCGGCCTATCAGTACATATGTGTCCATTTTTCATGACCTGAAGGACCAGTCTGGATAGTCTTTCGTCCATCCAGGCAGTACGGATGGCTGATCATATCAGCCTATCAGCACATATGGGTCATTTTCATGTACTGATGGGACCAGTTCAGACAGTCCATGGTCAATTGAGTTAATCCTTGCATCCAGTACGGATATGGCTGATCATATTAGCCTATCAGTAGGTATGGGTTGATTTTTCATGGCCTAATGGACAAGTCTGGACAGTCCTTGGTCCATCTAGGCAGTATGTATAGTTGATCCTTTCAACATATCAATACATATGGGTCATTTTTCATGTATTCATGGGACCAGTTTGGACAGTCCATGGTCAGTTCAGTTAAATCATTTCATTCAGTATGGATAAGGCTGATCATATCAGCCTATCAGGTCGTATGGGTCGATTTTGCATGGCCTGATCGACAAGTCTGGACAGTGCTTGGTCCATCCAGGCTATATGGATGGCTGATTGTATCAGCCTATTAGTACGTATGGTCATTTTTCATGTACTGATGGGACCAGTGTGGACAGTCCATGGTCATTTGAGTTAAATCCTTCCATTCAGTATGGATAAGGCTGATATGTATCAGTACCTATGGGTCTATTTTTCATGGCCTGGTGGATCACTCTTGACAGTGCTTGGTCCATCCAGGCTGTATAGATGGCTGATCGTATCAGGCTATCAGTATGTATTGTCATTTTTCATGTACTGATGAGACCAGTCCGGACAGTCCATGGTCAGTTGAGTTAGATACTTCCATTCAATATGGATAAGGCTGATCATATCAGCCTATCAGTACGTGTGGTTCGATTTTGCATGGCCTGATCGACAAGTCTGGACAATGCTTGGTTCTTCCAGGCAATACGGATGGCTGATTGTATCAGCCTATCAGTACGTATGGGTCATTTTTCATGTACTGATGGGACCAGTCCGTACTGTCCATGGGCCATTGAGTTAAAATCATTCCATTCAGTACGGATATGGCTGATTATATCGGCCTATCAGTACGTATGTGTCCATTTTTCATGACCGATGGACCAGTCTGGATAGTCCTTGGTCCATCCAGGCAGTACGGATGGCTGATCATATCAGCCTAACAGCATGTATGGGTCATTTTCATGTACTGATGGGACCAGTCCGGACAGTCCATGGTCCATTGAGTTAATCCTTCCATTCAGTACGAATAAGGCTGATCATATCAGCCTCTAAGTAGGTATTGGATGATTTTTCATGGCCTAATGGACCAGTCTAGACAGTCCTTGGTCCATCCAGGCAGTACGTATGGCTGATCGTATCAGCATATCAGTATGTATGGGTCATTTTTCATGTACTGATGGGACCAGTCTTGACAGTTAATGGTCAGTTGACTTAAATCCTTCCATTTAGTACAGATAAGGCTAATATGTATCAGTACGTATGGGTCGATTTCTCATGCCCTGGTGGACCAGTCTGGACAGTGCTTGGTCCATCCAGGCTGTACGGATGGCTGATCATATCAGCCTATCAGTACGTATGGGTCATTTTTCATGTACTGATATGACCAGTCTGGACAGACAATGGTCTGTTGAGTTAAATCCTTCCATTTAGTACATATAAGGCTAATCATATCAGCCTATCAGTACATATGGTTTGATTTTTCATGGCCTGATGGGCCCAGTCTGGACAGTCCTTGGTCTAACCATGCAGTACGGATGGCTGATCGTATCAGCATATCAGTATGTATGGGTCATTTTTCATGTACTGATGGGACCAGTCTTGACAGTCCATGGTCAGTTGAGTTAAATCCTTCCATTCAGTATGGATAAGGCTGATCATATCAGCCTATCAGGTTGTATTGGTCGATTTTGCATGGCCTGATCTACAAGTCTGGACAGTGCTTGGTCCATCCAGGCTGTACGGATGGCTGATCGTATCAGCCTATCAGTATTTATGGTCATTTTTCATGTACTGATGGGACCAGTCTGGACAGTCCATGGTCAGTTGAGTTAAATACTTCCATTCAGTAAGGATAAGGCTTATCATATCAGCATATCAGTATGTGTGGGTCAATTTTGCATGGCCTGATGGACAAGTCTGGACAGTCCTTTGTCCATCCATGCAGTACGAATGGCTGATCTTATTAACCTATCAGTATGTATGGGTCATTTTTCATGTACTGATGGGACCAGTCCAGACAGTTCAAGGTTCGTTGAGTTAAAACCTTCCCTTCAGTACAGATAAGGCTGATCATATCAGCCTATCAGTATGTATAGGTAATTTTTTCATGGCCTGATGGACTAGTATGGACAATCCTTGGTCCATCCAGGTAGTACGGATGGCTGATCGTATCAGCCTATAAGTACGTCTGGGTCATTTTTAATGTACTGATGAGACAAGTATGGACAGTCCATGGTCCATTGAAATAAATCTTTCGATTCAGTAGGTTGAAGGCTGATTATACCAGCTTATCAGTACGTATTGGTCGATTTTTCATGGCCTGGTGGACCAGTCTAGACAGTCCTTGGTCCATCCAGGCTGTACAAATGGCTGATTGTATCAGCCTATTAATATGTATGGGTCGTTTTTTATGTACTGATGGGACCAGTCTTGACAGTTAATGGTCAGTTGAGTTAAATCCTTCCATTTAGTACGGATAAGGCTGATATGTATCAGTACGTATGGGTCAAGTTTTCATGGCCTGGTGACCAGTCTGGACAGTGCTTGGTCCATCCAGGTTGTACGGATGGCTGATCGTATCAGCCAATCAGTACGTAAGGGTCATTTTTCATGTACTGATGGAAACAATCAAAAAAGTCCATGGTCAATTGAGTTAAATCCTTCCATTCCGTACGGATAAGGATGATCATATCAGCCTATCAGTACGTGTGGGTCGATTTTTCATGGTCTGATGGACAAGACTGGACAGTCCTTGGTCCTTCTAGGCAGTACAGATGGCTGATCGTATCAGCCTATCAGTACGTATGGGTCATTTTTCATGTACTAATGGGACCAGTCTAGCCTGTCCATTGTCCGTTGAGTTAAATCCTTCCANGGATAAGGATGATCATATCAGCCTATCAGTACGTGTGGGTCGATTTTTCATGGTCTGATGGACAAGACTGGACAGTCCTTGGTCCTTCTAGGCAGTACAGATGGCTGATCGTATCAGCCTATCAGTACGTATGGGTCATTTTTCATGTACTAATGGGACCAGTCTAGCCTGTCCATTGTCCGTTGAGTTAAATCCTTCCATTCAGTTTTGATAAGGCTGGTCATATCAGCCTATTAGTACGTATGGGTCAATTTTTCATGGCCTGATGGACCAGTCTGGACAGTCCTTGGTCCTTCCAAGCAGTACGGATGACTGATGGTATAAGCCTATCAGTACGTATGGGTTATTTTTCATGTACTAATGGGCCAAGTCTGGACAGTCCATGGTCTGTTGAGTTAAATCTTTCCATTCAGTACGTATGGGTCGATTTTTCATGGCCTGGTGGACCACTCTCGACAGTGCTTGCTCCATCCCGGCTGTACGGATGGCTGATCGTATCAGCCTATCAGTATGTATGGGTCATTTTTCATGTACTGATGGGACCTGTCTGGACAGTCCATGGTCAGTTGATTTAAATCCTTCCATTCAGTACGAATAAGACTGATATGTATCAGTACCTATGGGTCGATTTTTCATGTCTTGGTGGATCACTCTTGACAGTGCTTGGTCCATCCAGTCTGTATGGATGGCTGATCATATCAGCCTATCAGTATGTATGGTCATTTTTCATGTACTGATGGGACCAGTTCTGACAGACCATGGTCAGTTGAGTTAAATACTTCCATTCAGTACGTATAAGGCTGATCATATCAGCCTATCAGTACGTGTGGGTCGATTTTGCATGGCCTGATCGACAAGTCTGGACAGTATTTGGTTCTTACAGGCAGTACGGATGGCTGATTGTATCAGCCTATCAGTACGTATGTGTCATTTTTCATGTACTGATGGGACTAGTCTGGACTGTCCATGGTCCATTGAGTTATCCTTCCATTCAGTACGGATATGGCTGATCATATCAGCCTACGGATATGGCTGATCATATCAGCCTATCAATACGTATGTGTCAATTTTTCATGACCTGATGGACCAGTCTGGATAGTCCTTGGTCCATCCAGGCAGTATGGATGGCTGATCATATCAGCCTATCAGCACGTATGCGTCATTTTCATGTACTGATGGGACCAGTTCGGACAGTCCATGGTCAATTGAGTTAATCCTTCCATTCAGTACGGATAAGGCTGATCATATTAGCCTATCAGTAGGTATGGGTTGATTATTCATGGCCTAATGGACCAGTCTGGACAGTCCTTAAACCATCTAGGCAGTACGTATGGCTGATCGTATCAGCATATCAGTACATATGGGTTATTTTTCATGTATTGATGGGACCAGTCTGGACAGTCCATGGTCAGTTGAGTTAAATCTTTCCATTCAATACGGATAAGGCTGATCATATCAGCCTATCAGTACGTATGGGTCGATTTTTCATGGCCTGATGGACTAGCCTGAACAGTCCTTGGTCCATCCAGGCAGTACGGATGGCTGATCGTATCAGCCTATCAGTACGTAAGGGTCATTTTTCATGTACTGATAGGATCAGTCTGGACAGCCCATGGTCCGTTGAGTTAAATCCTTCCATTTAGTACGGATAAGGCTGATCATATCAGCCTATCAGTACGTATGGTTGATTTCTCATGGCCTGGTGGACCAGTCTAGAGAGTGCTTGGTCCATCCAGGCTGTACGGATGGCTGATCTTATCAGCCTATCAGTATGTATGGGCCATTTTCATGTACTGATGGGACCAGTCTGGACAATCCATGGTCCATTGAGTTAAATCCTTCCATTTAGTACGGATAAGGCTGATTATATCAGCATATTAGTATGTATGGTTTGATTTTTCATGGCCTGATGGACAAGTCTGGACAGTCCTTGGTCCTTCCAGGCAGTACGGATGGCTGATGGTATCAGCCTATCACTACATATTGATAATTTTTCATGTACTGATGGGACCAGTCCGGACAGTCCATGGTCCGTTGAGTTAAATCCTTCCAGTCAGTTTGGATAAGGCTGATCATGTCAGCCTATCAGTCCGTATGGGTTGATTTTTCATGTCTTAATGGACCAGTTTGGATAGTCCTTGTTCCATCCAGGCAGTATAGATGGCCGATCGTATCAGCATATCAGTACGTATGGGTCATGTTTCATGTACTGATTGGACAAGTCTGGACAGTCCATGGTCCGTTGAATTAAATCTTTCCATTTAGTATGTTGAAGGCTGATCATATCAGCCTATCAGTGCGTGTGGGTCGATTTTTCATGGCCTGGTTGACCAGTTCTGACAGTGCTTGGTCCATCCAGACTGTACATATGGCTTAGCATCTCAGCCTATCAGTAGGTAAGGGTCATTTTCATGTACTGATGGACCAGTCTGGACAGTCCATGGTCAGTTGAGTTAAACCCTTCCATTCAGTTTGGATAAGGCTGATCATATCAGCCTATCAGTACGTATGGGTCATTTTTCATGTACTGATGAAACAAGTTTGGACAGTCCATGGTCTGTTCAATTAAATCTTTCCATTCAGTAGGTTGAAGGCTGATCATATCATCCTATCAATACGTATGGGTCGATTTTGCATGGCCTTGTGGACCAGTCTGGACAGTGCTTGGTCCTTCCAGACTGAACGGATGGCTTATCGTATCAGCCTATCAGTACGTAAGGGTCATTTTTCATGTACTGATGGACCAGTCTGGACAGTCCTTGGTCAGTTGAGTTAAACCCTTCCATTCAGTTTGGATAAGGCTGATCATATCAGCCTATCAGTACGTATGGGTCGATTTTTCATGGCCTGATGGACTAGTCTAAACAGTCCTTGGTCCTTCGAGGTAGTACGGATGGCTGATCGTATCAGCCTATCAGTACGTATGGGTCATTTTTCATGTACTGAGCAAACAAGTTTGGACAGTCCATGGTCCGTTCAATTAAATCTTTCCATTCAGTAGGTTGAAGGCTGATCATATCATCCTATCAATACATATGGGTCAATTTTTCATGGCCTGGTGGACCAGTCTGGACAGTGCTTGGTCCATCCAGGTTGTACGGATGGCTGATCGTATCAGTCTATCAGTACGTAAGGGTCATATCAGCCTTTCAGTACGTATGGGTCCATTTTTCATGACCTGATGGACCAGTCTGGATAGTCCTTTGTCCTTCCAGGCAGTACGGATAGCTGATCGTATCAGCCTATCAGTACGTAAGGGTTATTTTCAAGTACTGATGGGACCACTTTTGACAGCCCATGGTCCGTTGAGTTAAGTCCTTCCATTTAGTACGGATAAGGCTGATCATATCAGCGTATTCGTATGTATGGATCAATTTTTCATGGCCTGATGGACCAGTCTGGACAGTCCTTGGTCCTTCCAGGCAATACATATGGCTGATAGTATCAGCCTATCAGTACGTATTGGTAAGTGTTCATGTACTGATGGGACCAGTCCGGGCAGTCCATGGTCCGTTGAGTTAAATCCTTCCATTCAGTTTGGATAAGGCTGATCATATCAGCCTATCAGTACGTATGGGTTATTTTTCATGGCTTAGGCAGTATGGATGGCTGATCGTATCAGCATATCAGTACGTATGGGTCATGTTTCATGTACTGGTGGACCAGTCTGGACAGTCAATGGTCCGTTGAGTTAAATCCTTCCATTCAGTTTGGATAAGGCTGATCATATCGGCCTATTAGTCCGTATGGGTTGATTTTTCATGGCTTAATGGACCAGTTTGGACAGTCCTTGGTCCATCCAGGCAGTACGGATGGCTGATCGTATCAGCATATCAGTACGTATGGGTCATGTTTCATGTACTGATGCGACAAGTCTGGACAATCCATGGTCCGTTGAAGTAAATCTTTCCATTCAGTACGTTGAAGGCTGATCATATCAGCCTATCA